>CM071568.1:236870978-237090706 GCA_036426205.1 Ascaphus truei
AGAGGGAGAGAGTCAGAGGAGAGGAGGAGAGAGTCAGAGAGAAAGAGAAGAGTCAGAGAGGGAGAGTGTGTGTGTCTGTGAATGAATACAGACACCAATCCACAGTCAGTCATAGTCACCCACCACTCGTCAGTCACCCACCAAGTGTCAGTCAGTCACCCACCCAAGTGTCAGTCATCACCCACCCAAGTGTCAGTCAGTCACCCACCCCAAGTTTCAGTCAGTCACCCACCCACCCACAAGTCAGTCCACACCCCCCCCCCCACCCACCTCTCTCGTCTCTCTCTTTCACTCACACTCTCTCTGTCTTATCTTAACTGCCCTATACCTACACCGAAATAACATATACTACTGCTTTCCTCCAGCTTTGACTCTCAAGCTTCACACAGAGATATCAGAATCCCCCCCGAACACGAAGACAGGTAGGAACACCCCAGTCCCATTCTGATCCCCCCCTTGTTTTCTTCACATAGGATGTAGCATTGGGTATCTTTGTCTTTTGTTGAAAATATTAAAATAAACAGATTGCATTGCAATGTTTTTTTATTAATAAGAAAAGTTAAGTAAAAGTTGCGCACTAAAAAAAAATTTCCGCGGTAGTGCGCTATGGGGAGGGGGGCTGCTCCTTTCATTTGTCCTGGGCCCCATGATTTCTGTTAGCAGCCCTGCTGGCCCAAGCAGGGCCTCTCTATGACGTAGGGGTGTGCCGGGCCTCTCTCGATGCCGATACGCCAGCTCAGCTTCCGGCACGCATGAGACAAAGGCCTGGCATGGGACAGGGAGTGTAGGGCAGACAGGACCCCGCAGTAGCTTGGGAGAGACAGAGACCATCCCCAAGGTAAGTGTGTTTTGGGGGGTGTTTTAAAAAAAATGTTGAGGGGAGGGGTTGGTGGAGGGTTTCCCACAAGGAAACCAATCATGCCCATATTATATGGATATGGTGTACCACTGTGCCAATCATTGGTTAGAGGGTGGGGGTATTGCCCCGGGGAGGATGGTTAGGCCTTCGGGTGGGTAGCAGGGGAGGGGGGTTAATTACTATAGTGGTTACTAAACGATAAGGTGATTAAGGGGGTTAGTGACATTAGGTTTTTTTTTATTGTTGTTCCTGCCCACGGGAGGACGGAGAGATGGGGAAGACAAGGACGGCCTTCATCCTGGGCAGGGGTAAGTAAAACTTTTATTTACTTTTTGCGGCTGGTTTTATTTTTAATGGACAAATGCACTATTATCCATTTCTGGGAAATAGTAATTTTGCCCATTATTGTATTGTTCGTATTTAGGGGAGGGAGGGGGTTGTATTGCACTGTAATTTTTTTTTTTTGAATGTAGAAAAGCGCCTATCCTGATGAAGGTACTTGCACCGAATATTTGGATCTCTGTGACGTTTTCATCATCATTAAATTACTCTTTTGCATTAACTTGTTTGCATCACTTTTGGTGTGCACAGCCCCCCTGCCCGCCCCCCCCTGACTTACTAGCGCTGTTGCCCTGACTAGGTTTCTAGCCGGTACATCCATGCCTTTTCTTTTTGCTTTGTTTTTCTCCCCATCTACTAGGGTCATTCCAATGTTCATTGGTCCTGATTCCCTAGCCTTGAGTTTGACTTTTGAAAAGCGCTATTAGCCATCTTCTTTTAAAAGCCCTGTTACCCATGCCTGTTGTTGGTACAGGGTGTGGTAAGAGGTAGTTGCCCCGGGTGGTGTTTAGGCCTTCCGGGAAAGTAAGGGGCGCAAGGGGTTAACACCTACATTACCTTAGCAATTGTAACCGCTAAGGTAATAAAGGGGTTAACTTCAACTGCCAACCTCCCACAAGGCCTAAACACCCACCCTGGGGCAACTACAAGCTTCAGCCACCCCATGTACCAACAACACTATGCAGTGCCTACTATTTAACCCTTTCATTACCTAGGCTTAGCGTTCCCGCTAAGGTAATAAAACTATCTGCAAAAAAATTTTATTGCACAGGATTGGCACCACCGCTATGGTAATGAGGGTTAACTCCTCCCCAACTTACCAGTAGGCCTAACCACCCACCCACTGGGCCAAGTACCCCCCCATTCACCTCACCTCCTCGCCCCAATAAACCAGCTATTGTGCTTTAAACCCCTTCATTGCCTTAGCAGTTAGCCATTACGGTATTATTATTATTATTATTTTTTTAAATATACTAGTGTGCGGAAGCAGGGGGTCCCCTGAGCTGAACCGCATTGATTTCAGTCTTGAGACCCCTTTTCCCAAGATACAGGCCATGTTATAGGGGGGACCAGTATCTCCTGCAGTATTAAATCCCTGGTCACTGACGCGAGGATTTAAAATGGTTGTGTGATACTGGCACCCCATACGGGGCCAAAATCTCGGGAAGTAGGGATCCCAAGGCTGAAAATCAATGCTCAGTTCAGGAGACCCCCTGCTCCGCACACTAGTATTAAATGAATATTTAAAATGCCGATCATCTGTAAGAGCCGTAAACTATCCCGCAGCTCTTCCAGGCTGCAGTTTCAATAATCAGTAATAGCGCGATAAGACTTAGAGAAATACCAAAAACCAAGTACCGAACTTTACCGAACTTTAAAAAATGCTGTTTTTTTTCTTGTGAGTACCATTTTGACACCACGCGTTTTAGAGGCAAGCGGCAGACCCGACGGCCATTCCGGAGGGGGTGGGGCCGAGCAGGAGCGCTCCGGTGCTCCGGAAGATCCCCGGCGGCTCCCGTGCAGGGCGCCGCCATGTTGCGCAAGTTTGCGCATGCGCAGTAAGCCCCCGGCGGCCCGGCAGAGTTGCACATGCGCAGGAAGGAGCGCGTGATCGCTAACCTACCAGGGAAGGCTCTTGGAAGGGACTACGTCCCATGAGCCTCACAGCACCCCATGTGATGCCAGGGAGCCAATAGGCTGAAGGAGTGCCTGCAAGCGAGGAATTGATACATTTGGTGCCTGGAGAAGCTGGCAGTCAGGACCAGGACTAGAGGGCATAGGAGGTGCTTGCAGGGGTCTGTGACCCATTGCAATAGGCCAGCCATCCCCCTAGGCCCTGAGTCCCTCTGATAGCTTGTGGTGCTTAGGGACAGCCCTTTTAGTTGGGACCCTGCCCCTTTGCCGTTTGCTAGTTGGGATACAGCGGACGCTGCGTTCCTGCTGAGGAGACTTGGGCTCAATTCTCCCCCATTAAAGAAGCGGACTATCTTCAGGGTGGGTCGCCCCTGCCGGATCACCATGGGTGGATCCTGGATGTCGTGCAGGAAATCGTCCTGATCCTTTGAGAGATCTTTAAAGCCAGGTGCCGCCACACCAGGCAGGTTATCGTTATAAGTGCACCAACAAGTACTCACACATATGGCAGTGCTGACCACGGGACAAGGGGGTTATATACTGTGGACACGGTGTGGGGGTTACACGGTGGTGGGCAAGGGTAATACGCTCTAGCGGAGTGACTGACCTTGAGACTTTGTACAGTTACTGAGTTGCTAATAGTATATATAGTTAATGTGTTGTGTTATATTGATGCGCATATAATAAATGGTTATACCTATACTCCAGTGTATGTGATTACTATATGCGGGTCCTGTGTAGGGTACTTCTATATACTCCTAGAACCTGCACAGGTGGAGGCGCTGATCAAAGATGTTTCAGAGTGCACCCCAGGTTCCCAGCAAGCGGAGGCTCAGGCCCCTGGTGAACCTGCAGTATACGCACCACACCTGGTAACACCTAGTGTTTTCCACCCACACACACTATATCTGTGATTTGGTGGTAGAGGGAATACCCGATACACTGTATCATACGATTACACTTTTGCCTTTTTTCTACCCCACATGTGTTTCCTGGGAGTCGTGCTTCAACTTTTGCATCTGCTTTTAATGTGATTGGTTTTTTTTTTTTCGTTTGAACCTCTTTCCCATTCTATTGTGTTAAAATATATGTAGATTTTTAATTACATTTCTTAATACAAGATAACGTTTATGTATTGTTAATCTCCAAGCACCAGTGAACCAAGAGCTATTCATGTAATAAACAATAGGTTGCATACAAGTCCAACTTTCATTGCTGGTTTCAATTTTCATGGAAACTAACCAAGCCCATATACCTGAAGAGCGCCACACAAGCCCCTTTTTATTTTCCCTCAATTTAGTGATATTTGATCTGTGGTGGAAGATGAAAGTGATGTATCTGTATTCAGCCATGAGAACTTACAAGAACAAAATAAAAATAAAAAAGAGACTTCGCTCTACCCACTTTTTTTTTTTTTTTACGGTAACTTTACCTTGTGTCATAGTTACAGAGTCAGAGAGAGAGAGAGTCAGAGAGAGTCAGAGAGAGAGAGTCAGAGAGAGAGAGTCAGAGAGAGAGAGAGAGTCAGAGAGAGAGAGGGAGAGAGTCAGAGAGAGAGAGAGGGAGAGAGTCAGAGAGAAAGAGAGAGAGTCAGAGAGGGAGAGTGTGTGTGTCTGTGAATGAATACAGACACCAATCCACAGTCAGTCATAGTCACCCACCAACTCGTCAGTCACCCACCAAGTGTCAGTCAGTCACCCACCCAAGTGTCAGTCAGTCACCCACCCAAGTGTCAGTCAGTCACCCACCCAAGTTTCAGTCAGTCACCCACCCACCCACAAGTCAGTCACACACCCACCCGCCACACCCACTCTCTCTGTCTCTCTCTTTCACTCACACTCTCTCTGTCTTATCTTAACTGCCCTATACCTACACCGAAATAACATATACTGCTTTCCTCCAGCTTTGACTCTCAAGCTTCACACAGGAGATATCAGAATCCCCCCGAACACAGAAGACAGGTAGGGAACACCCCAGTCCCATTCTGAATCCCCCCCTTGTCTTTCTTCACATAGGATGTAGCATTGGGTATCTTTGTCTTTTGTTGAAAATATTAAAATAAACAGATTGCATTGCAATGTTTTTTTATTAATAAGAAAAGTTAAGTAAAAGTTGCGCACTAAAAAAAAATTTCCGCGGTAGGTGCGCTATGGGGAGGGGGGCTGCTCCTTTCATTTGTCCTGGGCCCCATGATTTCTGTTAGCAGCCCTGCTGGCCCAAGCAGGGCCTCTCTATGACGTAGGTGTGCCGGGCCTCTCTCTGATGCCGATACGCCAGCTCAGCTTCCGGCACGCATGAGACAAAGGCCTGGCATGGGACAGGGAGGTAGGGCAGACAGGAGCCCCGCAGTAGCTTGGGAGAGACAGAGACCATCCCCAAGGTAAGTGTGTTTTGGGGGGTGTTTTAAAAAAATGTTGAGGGGGAGGGGTTGGTGGGAGGGTTTCCCACAAGGAAACCAATCATGCCCATATTATATGGATATGGTGTACCACTGTGCCAATCATTGGTTAGAGGGTGGGGGTAGTTGCCCCGGGGAGGATGGTTAGGCCTTCCGGGTGGGTAGCAGGGGAGGGGGGTTAATTACTATAGTGGTTACTAAACGATAAGGTGATTAAGGGGTTAGTGACATTAGGTTTTTTTATTGTAATGTTCCTGCCCACGGAGGACGGAGAGGATGGGGAAGACAAGGACGGCCTTCATCCTGGCAGGGGTAAGTAAAACTTTTATTTACTTTTTGCGGCTGGTTTTATTTTTAATGGACAAATGCACTATTATCCATTTCTGGGAAATAGTAATTTTGCCCATTATTGTATTGTTCGGTTTAGGGGAGGGAGGGGGTTGTATTGCACTGTAATTTTTTTTTTTTTGAATGTAGAAAAGCGCCTATCCTGATGAAGGTACTTGCACCGAATAGTTGGATCTCTGTGACGTTTTTCAATCATTAAATTACTCTTTTGCATTAACTTGTTTGCATCACTTTTTGGTGTGCACAGCCCCCCCCTGCCCGCCCCCCCCTGCTTACTATGCTGTTGCCCTGACTAGGTTTCTAGCCGGTAGCATCCATGCCTTTTCTTTTTGCTTTTGTTTTTCTCCCCATCTACTAGGGTCATTCCAAGTTGCATTGGTCCTGATTCCCTAGCCTTTGAGTTTGACTTTTGAAAAGCGCTATTAGCCATCTTCTTTTAAAAGCCCTGTTACCCATGCCTGTTGTTGGTACAGGGTGTGGTAAAGATGGTAGTTGCCCCGGGTGGGTGTTTAGGCCTTCCGGGAAAGTAAGGGGCGCAAGGGGTTAACACCTACATTACCTTAGCAATTGTAACCGCTAAGGTAATAAAGGGGTTAACTTCAACTGCCAACCTCCCACAAGGCCTAAACACCCACCCTGGGGCAACTACAAGCTTCAGCCACCCCATGTACCAACAACTATGCAGTGCCTACTATTTAACCCTTTCATTACCTTAGGCTTAGCGGTTACCCGCTAAGGTAATAAAACTATCTGCAAAAAATTTTTATTGCACAGGATTGGCACCACCGCTATGGTAATGAAGGGGTTAACTCCTCCCGCAACCTTACCAGTAGGCCTAACCACCCACCCTGGGCCAAGTACCCCATTCACTCACCTCCTCTGCCCCCAATAAACCAGCTATTGTGCTTTAACCCCTTCATTGCCTTAGCAGTTAGCCATTACGGTAATTATTATTATTATTATTTTTTTTAAATACTAGTGTGCGGAAGCAGGGGGTCCCCTGAGCTGAACCGCATTGATTTCAGTCTTGAGGACCCCCTTTTTCCCAAGATACAGGCCATGTTATGGGGGACCAGTATCTCCTGCAGTATTAAATCCCCTGGTCACGTGACGCGGAGGATTTAAAAATGGTGTGTGATACTGGCACCCCATACGGGGCCAAAATCTCGGGAAGTAGGGGATCCCCAAGGCTGAAATCAATGCTCAGTTCAGGAGACCCCCTGCTCCCGCACACTAGTATTTAAATGAATATTTAAAATGCACGATCATCTGTAAGAGCCGTAACGTATCCCTGCAGCTCTTCCAGGCTGCAGTTTCAATAATCAGTAATAGCGCGATAAGACTTAGAAGAAATACCAAAAACCAAGTACCGAACTTTACCGAACTTTAAAAAAAATGCTGTTTTTTCTTGTGAGTACCATTTTGACACACGGTTTTAGAGGCAAGCGGCAGACCCGACGGCCATTCCGGAGGGTGGGGGCCGAGCAGGGAGCGCTCCGGTGCTCCGGAGATCCCCGGCGGCTCCCGTGCAGGGCGCCGCCATGTTGCGCAAGTTTGCGCATGCGCAGTAAGCCCCCGGCGGCCCGGCAGAGTTGCACATGCGCAGGAAGGAGCGCGTGATCGCTAACCTACCAGGGAAGGCTCTTGGAAGGGACTACAAGTCCCATGAGCCTCAGCAGCACCCCATGTGATGCCAGGGAGCCAATAGGGCTGAAGGAGTGCCCTGCAAGCGAGGAATTGATACATTTGGTGCGCTGGAGAAGCTGGCAGTCAGGACCAGGACTAGTAAGGGATAGGAGGTGCTTGCAGGGGTCTGTGACCCATTGCAATAGGCCAGCCATCCCCCTAGGCCCTGAGTCCCTCTGATAGCTTGTGGTGCTATAGGGACAGGCCCTAGGTTAGGGACCCTGCCCCATTAGCCGTTTGCTAGTTAGGGATACAGCGGACGCTGCGTTTCCTGCTGAGAGACTTGGGCTCAAGTCTCCGCCATTAAAGAAAGCTGGACTATCTTCAGGGTGGGATCGCCCCTGACGGATCACCATGCGGGTGGATCCTGGATGTCGTGCAGGAAATCGTCTGATCCTTTGAGAAGATTCTTTAAAGCCAGGTGCCGCCACACCAGGCAGGTATCGTTATAAGTGCACCAACAAAGTACTCACACATAGTGGCAGTGCTGACCACGGGACAAGGGGGTTATACTGTGGACACGGTGTGGGGGTACACGGTGGTGGGCAAGGGGTATACGCTCCTAGCGGGAGTGACTGACACTTGAGACTTTGGTACAGTTACTGAGTTGCTAATAGATATATATAGTTAATGTGTTGTGTTATTGATGCTGCATATAATAAATGGTTATACCTATACTCCAGTGTATGTGATTACTATATGCGGGTCCTGTGTAGGGTACATTCTATACTCCTAGAATCCTGCACAGGTGGAGGCGCTGATCAAGAGATGTTTCAGAGTGCACCCCAGGTTCCCAGCAAGCGGAGGCTCAGGCCCCTGGTGAACCTGCAGTTATACGCACCACACCTGGTAACACCTAGGTTTCCACCCACACACACTATATCTGTGATTGGGGTAGAGGGAATACCCGATACACTGTATCATACAGAGTTACACTTTTTGCCTTTTTTCTACCCCACATGTGGTTCCTGGGAGTCGTGCTTCAACTTTTGCATCTTGCTTTTAATGTAGTTGGTTTTTTTTTTCGTTTGACCTCTTTCCCATTCTATTGTGTGAAAATATATGTGAGTATTTTAATTACATTTCTTAATACAAGATAACGTTTATGTATTGTTTAATCTCCAAGCACCAGTGAACCAAGAGCTATTCATGATAAACAATAGGTGCATACAAGTCCAACTTTCATTGCTGGTTTCAATTTTCATGGAAACTAACCAAGCCCATATACCTGAAGAGCGCTCACACAAGCCCCTTTTTATTTTCCCTCCTAATTTAGTGATATTTGATCTGTGGTGGAAGAATGAAAGTGATGTATCTGGTATTCAGCCATGAGAACTTACAAGAACAAAATAAAAATAAAAAAAGAGACTTCGCTCTACCCACTTTTTTTTTTTTTTTTACAGGTAACTTTACCTTGTTGTCATAGTTACAAAAAAGGGCAGGTCAGCTGTCCAATGTGCGGCTATAAAATACCTTCATCTCAGCTATTGCACAGCAGGAAGAATTGAATCACAGGACTCAACTGCTGTGAGTTAAACTGTGCTTTGTTTCCAATAGTTATCTCGTTTTGTGAGGGGGAAAATAACAACGTTAAACTTGGTCAATTTATGCAGAAAGCATTTAGAAATCTATCCGGTAGTCAGCAATTATGTTTTGTAAAAGTAATTTTAGTACATGTTGTGTTAGATATTTTAGGCTACAATCGCAGTGCCACAATTTGATGTCTTAATTCTGCCTAATCTTTTAACCCCCTTTTCTGCCAGAGGAGACTGGTGGCTTGGAAAGGAGATTTGAACACATTGTATTATAGGCTTCTTTGTCTCTGAATGGGGTAAATATGATAATGTGTTTAATTGAAATGTTACATTGCTAGTTACCCATGTATGTTATAGCATTATTATCCATATTATTGCATTAAAGCTTGGATGTTAATATAATGTATGATATTGTGACCTGTGCTTGATCTCCAGAGGGACTATGGCATATATCAATGCAAAGGAAAATGTTAGTGGAAAGACACCATATTTTTGTCTGTCAGTATCAGAATGTCACCATGTAAAATGTAAGAAGCTCATTATTTTGCCATATCTTTACATGAGACCTAGATCATTGTTGTTATACATTTTTGATATTCTATTTGAATAGGCAATTGTGTATTATGTGGAGTTGCATCATGCAAACTGTGAGAACTAATGTTTTCCGTCAAGTGTCCTTGATAACTTCTCAGTTCTGCCAACACAATACTCTGATTATTAATTGGATTTCATGCATCAGTTTTAATTTCTTCGTGGTGCAAATATAAAGTATTCTTTACATAATACTGTACGTTGGGGTTTTTTTTTTTTTTTTCTCTCATAAATGACTAAAATACCTGTCTGAATATAAAAAAAAAAAAGTAAAACCTTAAGTTCACAAGATGGCTTTAATGCTTTCATGACGGGAGTTGTCTTTGTGAATCGTGCTGCTGATTCTATTACAAAGGCAACTTTATGCTGATTCGTACAACAGGGCAATATAAAAGTGTATTTCTTGATGCAAGTCGTATGCTACAACATTTATTTCAGTTAACTCTGTAAAAAGACAAATGGACAGGTACGGTATCTCCACTGAACTGGTGCTTTTTGCCTTTTATCTAAAAGTTTGAAAGGCTTGGGTTTTTCACAGAAAACTATTTCATTGATAGGCAGCAAGGTAGCTCTGGAGCCCTGGCTAAGCTTTGTGATACAAGGGTTCAGAATGGTAACAAGTGCAGAATTTGATACACTCCATTAAAATGTGTCTCTTAAGCTCCTTGATACGTCACAATCTTTATTGATTTATACTGTATAGAACCTTTGGTGTTTTAAGTAGTCATTGGGTCTTATCTGACTTCCCTGCTTTTACTGCTTGGACCAGGAAAGAGACAGAGGAGGCAAACAATGAAGTATGTATGTGTTGAAATGTGAGGATTGTAGTCTACCATTTCAGTGAAAGTACTTGAAATATAAATTAAGTGTTAAAAGTTCCTTGTTCCCGGGCTGTTCCTTTCCTAGTAAGAAAGCATGCTGACTGACCGTGATAGTGCTTTGGTAATTGTGTGTTTAAAAGTAGTAAACGTATATTTATCCTGACAGCCTTCTTGTGGTTTTAAAGCCCCCTCCTGCCCTCAGACTCCCTTTTACATGAAATAAACACACAATGCTTCTTTGGGAAACAAGGCCACAACCTTATTAAATTAGAACAACAACAACCAGATGACATTGCAAGCCCGTCAGTCATCTTGAGACAACAGCATTGCCTCAGTTTGTGTTCACCGCTCCTGCCACTTCTCCAGACCGACAGATATTTTTTTACATAATGGGGAACACTTCCCAAATTGAATAGCACAAAGGGGTGTGACCCCCAGTATACATATCATTACATTTGACCTCACTTAATAATTGAGCACAAGCCTGGCAAATCATTTCTGCCAAGCTGTGACAAATTACACGCACTTATAAAATTACATGGATATTCTTTTCTACTTAAGATTCCAATTTTGTGTTTTTGCAATAAATGCGCACGCACGCTCCGTGAGTAAAGGCATTGTCTCTGAAAATAATGACACTGACTATAAAACAGAGTCTGGTTCAAATCCAGTTGTCAGATGCCTGTGGCCTTGGGCAAGTCACTTTAACTCTGTGCCTCAGGGATTGTAAATTCTACAGGGCAGGGAATTGTGCCTACAAAATGTCAATGTACAGCACTGCATACTGTCAGCACTATACAGGAAAACAACAATATTTATTATTTAATATATGTATAGCTCTATTTATATCTATATATGCTGTTATTTGAACATTTACCTGGGTACATTTTGCGTTTTGCCGCGTGGAGGTTGATATATTCAGTCGCAGACATAATGGCCCATCGGATTAACACAGCAGGGGTCCCTGCTGTGAGTCCTACCGGGGTCTGCCTGTCTGTAATAGATGCGCAGTAAGAGAGAGGGGTGCCGGTATCTCCCATGCATGTAAATGTCTCGCGTCACATGATTGGGACATTTCAATGCATAAGAGATACCGGCACCCCATAACGGGGCCTGTATCTCGGGAAGTAGGGGGTCCCCAGACCTGAAATCAATGCGGTTCAGCTCCAGAGACCCCTTGCTACATTACTGTAATGTTTAAAACATTTTTTAAAAAACGTGATCGCCTGTGAGGTGCGCAGTTAGTGATTGATTCAGCCTCCCTCTTGCTGCGTGTCTATTATAGAAAGGCAGACCCTGGTAGGACTCACACAGCAGGGTCTCCTGCAGTGTTAATCCGATGGCCATTATGGCTGCCCCCCGGAAAAACTAGTGAGGATCACAAACAAAACGCGAAATCCATTTCGAGATTAGTTCGAATTACGGCCGCTGCATCTGTATTAATGCAAAAAAGTAACCGCAGACAACAAAGAAAGGGAAGGACTGCATCAATGGAAAGCTGCCCCCTTAAGTCTTCCCTGAGGGCACTTCCCCAGTAGAATTGGACCCTTAGCCTTCGTGATGGAGGGAGGTGGCAGTCTTGGTGCAGCTGCTTTATTTTGATTGAACATTTGAACAGGTAAAAATACCAGGTTAAAGAGTAGAAATGTGTGAATGTTGACTATTGTAGGTCACAATTTTTATTGAAATATCTTTGGAAATGTCACAATTATAATTTTTTTAAATGTATTTGGCAAACCCCTACAATTTAATCAAAATCTGACAAAATTATGCCATTTCACCACATTTTGCCATTTTTCATCCGACTTTCATATGCATTAATTGTCTATGCAGGGTAATGTAATTTTGCATGTTGGTTATGGGACTTTGCATATTTTTATCTCATAATCTAATACATTTTTGTGGTGCAACTTGCCGTTTGCACATTTTTTTAGCACAAAATGGCCTGTTTCAATGGATTTGTGCACTTGTGCAAACATTTCACGCATCCTTATTATGTACAGTACCAGAGTTCTTAAGGAAAAGTTAATAACTGATATCTTGATCATTATTTTATTTATGAAATACTGTACAATAAAATAGAAATAGGACATATTGTTGAACTTTACTGTTGTGAAGGTTAAGTTTTTAGGCGATTAACTAATAGACTTACTGTAACTTTAAAAAAAAAAATACTTGCAGTACAACAGGGTTAAGTAACATACAGTTGTGTGAAAAAGAAAATACACCCTCTTTGAATTCTATGGGTTTACATATCAGGACATAATAACATCTGTTCCTTAGCAGGTCTTAAAATGAGGTAAATACAACCTCAGATGAACAACATGACATATTACACCGTGTCATGATTTATTTAACAAAAATAAAGCCAAAATGGATACACCGGTATGCCTGGTGTGGAGTAACCGCTTACTCACGATTCACCGTCCTGTTCCTCCAGCTGATGGAACCACATGCCGATCAGCTGTCTGAAAGTCCTTGGTTATCCCCAAGTGCATCTCCTCAATGGTAGGCATCAGAAAAACAGTAGGTAAATCGATGAGACTGCAGCTCCTTGAAAAATAGAAACTCGCCAGCAATTGAAAATGAAAAAAAAACGTTTAACCTACATAAAAAATTACAGACCTAAACTTTCTCCTCCCACGCGTTTCATGCCCCTATGGCGCTTTCTCAAGGAGTACGCGCCATAGGGGGCGTGGGAGGAGAGTCTAGTTTTGTTTCTGTAATTTTTTTTATGTAGGTCAATAAATGTTTTTATTTTTCCATTGACTACTACTTTTCTACAGGGTTAAGTGTTTTTTTACTGTTGTCATGTGGTAATTTATGTTGCTTTTTGTTGGAACGGACTATAAGGCCTTTCAGTTAACACTGCAAATTAGTTCTTTGTGATGTGAAACATAGACAAACATAATATCCCTTGTGTACACAGGGAAATGCAGTTTGAGTATATATATTACAGTAGGTAAGAGCATAAGATAAGGGGAAATGTGATGCTAGTACAAAGGTAGCAAACCACCTTCAACATCAGGTTATAACGTCTACAAACTTTTCTTGGATAAACATCCAAAATGTATGTACAAATACTGTTTTATTTAAGTCACATCTTGTTTTACCTTATTAAACACATCTGTTATTGGTTCAATTTGTTTCTGTGAATTGCACATTTCATAATAATGCTTGGTGTTTATTATAAAACAAGCAGTAAAGGCGCACCCATCTCAAGTGTTATGGAGGGAGAAGGGATCCAGTTATTGGAAACATACAGTAGGTATAGGAGGGGAGGAAAAAATGTTTGCTGGAGAGCAGTAGCAAGAAATGAGGGGGGCGGGGGGGAACACACTGAGATTTTAATTCTGTTAGTTTGTCGTATTGCCCCTTTCCTAGTTATTTACTAAAAATAACGATGTAGAAGTACAAACACATTTTAAAGTGAGGGGAAATTTGGGAAACTGATCAATACAGTCTCATTTAAAAAAAATAGTTTTGAGTTTAACAGACTTAATTTTAGGAAGGCAGATTGCAGTAAACAATGGAAGATTTATAGAAAGAATACATTTGGATGAGGTTCAAAAAGGAAAAAAATTGATCAATGAGCAGGCTTAATATCATTGTTAAAGCATTTATTACACTCGCTATCACACGATTTCATAGCAAAATCGTGCGATTTTCCAACTTGTGGCTTTAAGTTAATGTATTAAAATTAACAAAAGGGCAACCATATTGACAAAAATTAAAAAGAATTTCAGTGTAAAGTAAAATACATCCTAACAACTTCTTAAAGTAGTACAGAAATCGGAAAAAAAAAATAGAATGCTGTCTAGGCTATGCAACCTTCAGTGTGGCAGAGTTGTATGTATGTATATACATATGTACGCGTATGTGTGTACGTACACACACACGTATTTGTGTACATACGCGCACACACACATACGTACGTACTTTTTAATTTTTGTCAATATGGTTGCCCTTTTGTTAATTTTAATACATACATACACGTGTAGACACGTACATACACACACACGTGTGAATCTATATAAACAACCTAAACATTTCACTAAAACTGGGGCAAAAGTGGAATGGCGGCTTAAAAAATTAAGTAAAAGGACCTGATGGCATGCACCCAAGGTTTTGTTGAGGAATTTGGCTTCGTAATTGGTAATAGCAAAACTATTTATATTTAATATTGATGGATACCATAGCCACGGAGACAACTTACTGATGCAATATTCCTTAATTTTGCAAAGGGTTTTGATCATGTTATCTTGTTTAAACAAGCTTCAGTGCTCTGGAATAGAGGAATACGCTTTAAACTTGTTCCACTCCTACATATCGGGTAGATCCCAATATTTGTCTATCTCTGGCTCTAACTCCAGCCAGTTCGATGTAACCTGTGAAGTCCCGCAAGGTTCTGTTCTGGGGATCCTACTCTTTTCAGTCTTCATTAATGATCTACCTACAGCTTGTAAGGCAGCTTAAATGCAGATGAAATAATCTTAGGATGAGATTATACAGCGTGCGCCAATTTCAAATTGACTGACTAATGCCTATGAGGCCACTCTGTGTGCGCGCTTTGGCACGACCGTGATTTGAAGATAGACAGAAAAATGTGTTTTTCAAGTGTTGCTGTGTAATGTGAGCTGGTTCAGCCAATGGGGTTGATCCAGCTTCGTGATGCCTCCACCATGCCCCCAATAGCCTCCTACACTATGAGCAAAGATCGCGTGTGCTACTGCAGCAAGAGCTCAGACTCTTGCAAACAAGCGAAGTGTGTGAGCTCGACCTTCTATTTACACAGCCCTAGACCTGACCTTGGACACATATTTCAATCTGATTTTAAGACTTGAAAACTAGATTTCTCAAAACAAACTGTTTTTTAAACACTGACAAGACAATGGTATTAAGGACTAAGGTCCCGGCAAGTATACGTTTACTCAGATTTCTCCTGTCCCAGACTAGGCCAGCAAGACTACTCTACATTCCGGACAGTGTGTCTGTGGCTGGTGGCTACTATTACCATCTCAGCACAGGGGTCTCGTCTAGTTTGTGGCGCGCACTGCGTAACAGTAATGCGCCTACACAGAGTGACCATGCTAGGTTTCATTTATCGGAACTAATCCTCCCTAAACACACTTGTCAAAGTGCATCACACAACAGATGCTAATGCCATTTATAAACTATAGGGACATAGTATATGGTGGAGCACCCCAAACTCCCTTAAACTAGACACCCTCTACAACTCCATATGCCGGTTTGTCCTAAAAGTAATTACAACACACATTACTGTGAAATGCTTAAAGAACTAGATTGGTCACTACTTGAGTCTGGGCACAAAGTTCATCTTTCCTGTCTTACCTTCAAATACCTTCTGGGGAAGCTACCTGCCTATCTGAACAAGCACCTCACCCTTACCACATGCAGCACTTATCACCTGAGATCTGACTCCAAAAGACTGTTCACTGTCCCAATGTTCAATAAGGAATCTGCTCACTCCTTCTGTTTATCATGCACCTCACAACTGGAACAACCTACCAGAGACTCTCAAAACCACCTCTAGTTTAAGTTCATTCAAGACTTCAGCAGTCTCGCATTTTAATCTTGTCTGTAACTTTTAATATACTGTATGTTTGAGCATATTTATCTCTAAATGATCATGAAATGTCTAAATATAATAACTTCTAAGAAGAAAAGTAGCGCCAAAATAAACGTGATACTAATGAATCATATAATATTAGATTCAAAACTTGCTAATAGAGGCAAACAATGTTTGTCTGGATATTACAATAGCACAGCACTATGCATTCATAGACAGACAGCACAAAACAACAAAAAACAGAGATGGTAACCAGTCCCTTGAATGTCCCGTTTGTAGAAAACACTTGTAGTAATACGGTGTAGGCAGCTTTCAGAGGGATGAACCACATCCAATATGTGTGGGTACCCCAGGGCTCTGTCCTGTGACCTCTTCTCTTTTCTCTGTACATACTTTTTCTCTAGGTGACTTAATCACATCTCTTGGGTTTAAATATCACCTCTATGCTGATGACACTCACATTTACTTTTCAACACCTGAACTTACACCTGCTGTACAGACCAATGTTTCGGAATGTCTCTGCAATATCATCCTGGATGGCCCTACGCCTACTTAAACTTAACATGGCAAAACCTGAGCTCCTCATACTTCCTACCAAACCTGGCCCTACTACCTCCTTCTACATTACTGTTGGTAGCAGTAGCCCAAGCACATTGCCTAGGGGTCAAACTCAACTCCTCTCTCTCATTCTCCTTTCACATTCAAAAAGTTTCTAAAACCTATCGCTTTTTCCTCCGCAATATTACAAAGATATGCCCTTTACTCTGTTGCTCGACTGCTAAAACTCTGACTCACCCCCTCATTCTCTCCTGTCTCGATTTTTGTAACCTCCTGTCTGGCATTCCTGCCTCTTACATGTCTCCCCTACAGTCGGTCCTAAACTCTGCTGCCAGAATCGCTCTACTCTTTCCAACAGTAAATCTGTCTCGGCGTCTCCCCTGCTCAAATCCCTCTTCTGGCTTCCTATCAAATCCTGCATCTCACACTCCATTCTCCTCCTCACTTTAAAAGCTTAACACTCTTCTGCTCCTCCTTACATCTCAGCCCTAATTTCTCACTTTGCACCATCCCGACTCTTGCGTTCTTCTCAAGGATGTCTTCTCTCTACCCCCTTTGTATCTAAAGCCCTCTCCCACCTTAAACCTTTCTCACTGACTGACCCACAGCTCTGGAATGCCCTTCCCCTCAATATCCGACTTGCACCCTCTCTATCCACCTTTTAAGACCCACCTTAAGACACACTTGCTTAAAGAAGCATATGAGTAGCACCGTGGATAGTACTAGATACATGATACATAAAGCTTTGCCCCCTGCAGACGCACTTACCAGAATTTCCTTCTACTGTCTCTCTACGTTCTTCCTACCTACAGTAACAATTCGATTGTAAGCTCCTCGGAGCAGGGACTCCTCTACCAAAATGTTACTTTTATGTCTGAAGCAATTATTCCCAAGATCTGTTTTTTGTATTATCTGTTACTTATATGATTGTCATGTGTATTGCTACTGTGAAGCCATACATACATACATACATACATACATACATACATACATACATACATACATACATACATACATACATACATACATACATACATCACTCTGTGCCCAGGACATACTTGAAAACGAGCGGTAACTCGCAATGTATTACTTCCTGGTAAAACATTTTTATTTATAAAGGGATTGACAGATGAAGCAAGACTTACTTACCTCGACACCGCGGACAAACCAGCAAAAGTCTGTGGCGCCAGGGATAGTGTCTGCCACAATGGAGCTGCGGGGAGTCCATGCCTCTGAAGGGGACCCCGAACAGCGTTAATCCTTTGGTGCCGCGAGCTCGCATGGAAGACATTAAATCTTACTAGATCTGTAGATCCACGGACCAGATAATTACAGACCTGTAAGACTAACAGTTATAGTGAGGAAGCAACTTTATGCACACTATATTGTATGCCTTTTTTATTAAGGCATAATATTCAGGAACCGTAAAGAGTTGTATGTATCGCTGTAGCTCTATAGTCTATCGCTGCAGCGCTATGGTCGGTCGCTGGTGCCTTAACTCTTACCGCAAGAAATTAAAAATATGCGTGTGTTTTTCACACAATGTGACAGAGCTGAACATGAAATGTTAGCATTGTTTGCAATACTGTCCAGAAACACAAGTGGGAGATCACGCGCTACAGTTATTGTCCAGTATTATCCAGTACATTTAATGTCTTCTCTAAATGCTCACATTTATTCTCCACTTATTTAATATTTTTTTTATTTTTAAAGGTTGTGGCATTGTACAGGTACACCAAGTCATATAAATGCTCCGTTCAGGCCTTGTGTCTTTTTCCTTCGTGCGCATACAAGGGTATGGAATGCAGTAGGCCTGAGTGTCATTCAATAGGAAATTAAATTTCAGAGCAGACGGGCAGGGCTCATTTTTCCAATCTTGTCAGCCAAAGTTTGAAACTTTGGAGGGTGGGATTTGACTGCCCCATGGGGAGTTGTAGCTAGTGGGGGAGGTGCGGGTTAAAGTGTCTGTTTTTGTCTCTTGAAACGACCAAATTGAAGTGAGGCAGAGACAAGACATTGCACTGTGTGTAATTTTATTAAAGGTGATTACAGCTTCAGAGACTGCTGTCCACAATAAATCTATCTATAATAAATCTCTGTATATGTGCTGTGCCCAACAAGCGTGATATACAATAATTTAGAAAGTAAAAATTAAAGATTAATATGATTTTCACAATATTAGAATAGTAAGTGTTATAGTACTGTAAAACAAGAAAGTAACAAATATAGTATATGTGGTATAAATGTGTCCTAGGTAATGGTTTTAGTCTTCAATCGACAGCTGTTAATTTGATGCTTTCATTTCTGAAAACTAATTTTTAAATTTAGTGTACACTACAGTATTAATAAACTAATGAATTGCTTTAAGTATAGTATGCATGTGTGAAAGCGTAATTGTGTGCGCATGCGTGAAAGCACTAAAGTGCGCATGCATCAATACATTTATGGGCTATGGCACGCATAAAGTATGTGCGTCATTGGGAATTACATTTATATTTACCTTGATTTTATAAACCTTGCCAACCGGGTGGCAGTGACTAAATGTTGAGTACAGGGGTGTACTGTGAGTAGATGCTCAAGTCGATCATGTAGTTGGGATGCAGGTTCATCTCTATGGTGGAGTTGCTTGGTCCCTGCTGATGATATTGGTACAGGTAGCCAGACGGAGACATATAATCAGGTTGGGGCAAGTAGCTGTGATGTAGGTTCATCTGGGTTTCGGTGTTGGTTGGCCTGTACGGCTAATGATATTGGTATTGAATCAGATGCTCAGACTGGAGCTGATAAGTGGTAATGGCACATTGGAGGGACCAGTTCGATTTATTCAATACTCTTCGTCCTGATCAATATCTTTCTCCTTCGGAAGTTTTCGTGAGCAAATATACCTGCCCAAGATACTGTAGGTGCAGCGACGAGCAACCCCCTTTCTTGCCAGGATATGGAGGTGTTCTAATAAAGCAATCATTCAAACTTAAGGTGTCTGACAGAATTTTTCCACCATTGCTGGTTTGGTGAATTTTTGAAGTATTCATACTTGTCAATCTACTTATAGATCGCAGACAGAGTTGCCTTTTTATCTGTCCCGACTTCAATTGTGGAATATTTCATATATGCATAGCTACAAGCTGGTCTTTTGGTACAGAGATGCCCTCATGTGCTATACAGTACCAGACAATAAGTTAAATGTGAAATAGATCGTGATTTTTAATAAAATGTGAAACACCGACATTCGATAGAGTATTGACAGTACAAGGTAATTTAACAAAGAAACAAACATGCATTTCATCTGGGCTTTTAAACACGTGCTTTCAGACATTGAGCAGCACTGTTCAATACGGTGGCATTTGCAGCCCCATAGGCAAAGACATTCAGTTTGCCATCTGGCGGACATGCACTGAACTACAACCACACAATTAATCATTCCATCTGACCACAAAATAAATTCAGACCGAGCAGGTATGGCACGCCGTGGAGAAGCACCACTTGCATCACAAATTGCTCACAGACTGCTAACGAATAATTCATGGAAGCTGATAGGAACAAGATGCTGCATCTCTATGTATATCTTTATTTATATAGCGCCCACAGGTGTACTTAAATCTTTTCAAGAGAGACAATACAGTACAGTGAACTATAGTACAATAATTGCAACAAAAGATCCGACAATAGGAAGAAAATCCCTGCCTGGAAGAGCTTACAATCTAAGTGATATGGTGGGGAAACTTAGACAGCAAGGGAGGGAATAAGTGCAGTAGATGGCAGTCATTGGTAGCAGCGACTGTGTGTGACAGCTGTCTAGGCTACTGGAGTGCTTCATTTAAGAGGCGAGTTTTATGGTTTGTCTTAAAAGTGGGTAAAGAAGGTGCTTGGCATACTGTAGGGTGAGGGAGTTTCACAGGTATGGGGCAGTGAGAGAAAAAGGTTTAAGGTGAGAGCAGTAGGCGGTGGCGAGATCACAGATGTGCCTCTATGAGGCTGTCTATAGAGCGCGTGAACCCAGAGGCGCTTGCGATGCAGGAGGAAACAGAATCTGTTTTCACGCGCGGTGGCCGGGTCACTTGAGCGGTTCACCCAATGAGGGTGAACCAGCTCCATGACATCACGGTCGTGCCCCCAACATGCCTCCCCATCTCCTCTGCATGCAGGACACAGATCCTCCTGTTGTAGGTGGTGGGGAAGCAGAGTGAACGCTTGCGCCCTCTCCAGCATTCACAATGGTCGCAGCCATAAAGGTGAAAGGAGACAGTTGTGGGTAGGAGACGAGCCAGAGCCTAGCGAGAGATCAAAGCTGATATGGTAGGAGGAGCAAATGAGTGAAGAGCTTTGAAAGGAAGGAGGTGAACTTTGTGGGTGAACCAACATTGGCTGGGAAGCCAGCAGAGTAATTTAAGGAGATGAGCAGAGGTTGTTTTTGGAGAATGTGAAATTATTCTACCAGCAGCAGAATTTTGGATAGTTTGCCAAGTAGAAAGTTGTGAGGCAGGGTGGAATGTTGGTAGTATGTTACAATAATCCCGATGCATTTAGCAGTAGTCTGTCCTTTTTAAAACCAACATGTGTTTATTTGCACTTTATATTTGAATTTATAAGGCCGCGCTTATAGTGCTGGCGCCGCCGCTCGAAAATAAATGCATTGTCGCTGCCGCGTGACGACGCGATTTTTTTGCAGCCGGGAATATTTGATTTTTCTGGGGCTGTCGCCTCATGTGACAGCCCCTGAACCAATCAATGGCCTGGTCGCCCGCGACACCTCCGCATAGCGAAATACAACTTTCGCTAGCGGCAACTGTGACGTCGCATCGCCGTCACGGGCACTATACGCGCGGCCTAAAGAAGCAGGTAGGACATCCATGCTATTTGACAAAGAGACATTTGAGGTCACTGTCATCACATAAAGGTTTTGCTTGGGGCTGCTCGAACCAAAGCTCTTTAAGTTTGAGCAGGTTTATTTTAATGCACGTTATTGCTATGTATTACTCAGCATTGTACTAGTAACGTCCTGTTGTTAGATTAATGTTTATTTCATTAATATTTTACACCAAATAAAAACAAATCAAATAATTTAACTTTTATTAACCAAGGACATTTAAATATTGTTTATAGCTCTAGCTTTTTTTTTTTTTTTAAATCTCATATCTCTGATCCTTAAGTTTTGATGTTATTTTGTTTTTCAACAGCTCTGAAAGGGGACTACAGAAACCACAATGTTGCCTTCTGCACTCGCCTTTTCCCTCTTGCTTATCGCTTTCTCATCCAACTTGGCCATGGCAATCAAAAAAGAGAAACGATCTCCACAGACATTATCAAGAGGTTTTGTAACTTATACGTTTACTACATATTTTCAAATACCATTCTAGCTGCCATATATGATGCAAGTGATAAAATATGCAGTAGTGATATATGATGTGATACTATTATAGCCAATGGCACATCTGAAATACTCTATGGGTTTGGTTTCATAGACGCCATACAAATATGATGTTAATGACATGTCTAAAAGGGTTAATTGCAATATATTCAACGCTTTTCATAAATATTTGTTATAAATTATATCTCAGAAAAAATGTTTTTGCAGGCTGGGGAGATGACATTACATGGGTTCAAACATATGAAGAAGGACTTTATAAAGCAAAACAAAGGTAAATAAAACATACATGACTGTTCTTTAAAAAAAAAGTCCAAAAATACTGCATGGAAGAATATTGCTTTAGGTTATAACATAATGTAACATAATATACAAATGCTTGGTTTACTAATATTATTTTATGCTTCATGAGAAGAAGCAGATCTGGTTTGATCAGAACAATGTACAGCATTCCTGTTAAAGAAACAAAGAAAACCAACAAGAACATTAGCTTTTGTGGTGTAATCTGTGATGGAATGTGTTGGCTACATAAAGTCACATAGCTTATCTGTGATTTTGAATGGTTTTAATGTAATCAGGGATCAAATCATAACTAGATATACTGTATTAATACTGAATTGCAAACCACTATGCCTAGCGCATACAGGGAGAAGGTACATTTAAGCATTTTGACAACTCCTTTATACAATTTTACTCACAATACGTAAATACTGATTCATTCATTAACCTTTTGCCATAGTTTGGTTATAAGAAAGGAGAAATGTGCTTCTGAGTGATTTTCTAATTGGCATTATATGATACAAACCCAGCTCCACCGAGCTTTACGCAAGTGCTCCTCTATGGTCAGTTTTCCATATAATTTAATGTACGTTATTTTCCCTGAGGTTAATGCAAATCAACAAAGGTAATTATAGTTGGTAAAACAGGATAAGGCGAGCTCAGACCTACCACTATAACGGAATGTATCAGTAACACTAACTTTATGGAGAGTGCTGCTAGGCAAATGGAGTTGGCATACAATTATGGAAAAAAAACATACAAAAAACCCTGTGCTGCTCCCAAAGTGGCCTGCAATTTTTTTTTTGTTGTAAAATTCTACATTTTAATCCTAAGTCTTGTAACAAAGGAGTAATTTTTGCTGCATCTTTCTTTTTATAACAAAAAAATATTCAAGCCTGCTAACCCATCAAGGTTAATCATAAGTAAAATGGTAAACTCCATTTAATCAGGAGAGCACTTTTGGAGGTAGCAGGTAGAGCTTGTGTGCCATGGTTGTGACTTATGTTGTCAGGGGCAGGAGCTGTCTTGTGCAAGGCTGTTGCAAGTGTACTATTGTATAGAGAGGTTGCTAGGTCTGGGCAGGAAAGAGTAGAGATTGAATGGAGGAGAGGTTGAAAGATGCTGAAAAGTGTGTGTGTGTGTGTGTGTGTGTGTGTGTGTGTGTGTGTGTGTGTTGTGTGTGTGTGTGTTGTGTGTGCTGTGATGTGTGTGTGTGTGTGTGTGTGTGTGTGTGTGTGTGTTAAAGTGAGGCTAAACGTTAGGAGGTGGTGATCAAAGAGTTGTAAGGTAGTGTTAGAAGAGTTAGAGACTGAGCAGAAGCGGGAGAAAACCAGGTCAAGGGTGTCCATTGCAGTGAGTAGGAGAGGTAATCCACTGGGAGAGACCAAATGAGGGGTTTAAGCTGACGGGGAATTTATGTTATCAATAGGTAGGTATGTTAAATACTGGTTGGCAGTGCATGGTGAAAGGGAGGCTTTGGGGTTGTATGTGGGATGTGGAAGGATTGGTATGCGGCTAGCAACAGGATTAGGGGATATTTCACCAGAGAAGGAGTAATAATGAGAGGCAGTAGGAGAAGGAGTTGCTAGTTTTATTAGTGATGGGGATGTGATGTGAGAAGCAGATGGATTTGGTGGCTTCAAAATGAGGGAGATCTCAATAGAGTGGGAAATTAGGAATGAAGGCTTGGTGGAGAAAGCGTGGGAGCTACAGATAGAGGCAAAAGTACAAGTGAGAGAGTGCCGGTAAATTAGGGAGAGCAAAGTAAACATAGTCCAAAGCTGAGAGAGGGCTGTAGTAATTCCTTAACATGAAACTGAAGTGTTTCCCGCTCGGTGTGTTGGTAGGTGCAGTGTGCAAATAAGTGAACGGCAGCACACCCATAACGGGTTAGCTGGCTTCAATAGTTTTATCAAAAGATGCAACTAAATGACTCCTTTTTGTTATAAGGCTTGGGATACAAATGTGGAATTTAACTAATACATTGCAAGCCAATTTGGGTGGAGCGCAGGGTTTCATATTTGTTTTTCATAAAGGTAATTAAATGCAAAAACAGCAGTTGATTATCTCATTGGCATAGTCTTAAAGCCATGTTAAGTTTGTGCTACCTTGCATTAGCTTCAAATAAAATGGCATAAGTTTTGTCTTAACCAAAAGTGGTGTTACTCACATCCAGACCCTGGATAGGTCTTTAACGTTAAAAAGAGAAGACAGGAGAGGGAAAGAACCCCGTAAAAAAATGTTGTGGGATAAGCCATACCCAACTGTGATCTTTTACTCATCCAGACCCTGTTAAATCCCTATTTCTGTGTCGGGATGTGAGTAACACCACCTTCAGCTCTGACCTAACTAACATCACGTTAAATCCCTGCGTTGATCTGAGGAAATGCGTTGTTAGAGGGAACACCTGTTTTGCATATAATCGGCACTAACATCTATTGTAGTTAATGTAATGTCATCTCTAGCCAAAAACGGCACCCAACACTGCGTTAATTAGCTTTGAAGATACACGTTAGTACTTAACTAATGCATTAACTTAAGTTATCATTAAGTTAATAACGGATTTCTGTGGATCTGGGCTTTAGTGGCCTGGGCCAGACCTCTGATCCGTTACAAAATGTGTTCTGGATGTGTCTGCAGAATTCAAACATAGACCCACATTGAAGGAGACTAATTTCTGTAACTAGACTTTATTTGTCCTATTGATCAATATAGTCAACTATCTCTATCTGTGTTTACTACTTTTTTGTTGACACAAATCCATTTTCCTACTTGTGTTCTTTTTGGTATGTAAGCTTGCAAGTATGCAGTTTACAAGCAAAATAACGGTCAGATACCGCAGCTTCCCATGGCAGCGAGAGGGGGTGGGGGGGGGGTCCCATTCATCCGAATAGTGCCCCGCAGGCAGCTGCAGCTTTTACTGTCCCACAGGGGCACAGTGATGTACTTTTCTTCCCATAGCTCCTGGGACAGTAAGTTTGGATACATCTGTACCTATCGATTTTCCCCAATGTTATGAAAACTATGGCCCAGATCCACAAAAGGGTGCTAGGCTTTTAGTATGACTTGAATCTCATTCATATGAATGGGACCCTTTTGTAGATCATGGCCTGTGTATATAATATAATTTAATCTATGAAAAAATGTCACAATCCATTAAAATGTATCACAACCTTCAAAATATTTGCATGTACTTTTTGTTCATTTCTGTTATGTTCTATTTGCACAAAAAAGTTTGTTTTTCTGTTAAATATTTTTTTCATGTACATTTCATCTGAATGATTGTAACTTCCAGGAAATAAAGGAGATAATTCAGTGTAAACTAATATATATTCTGGTCATTTTGCAGTAATAATCCCCTAATGGTAATTCATCATTTGGAAGATTGTCAGTACTGCGAAGGTAATGTCGCTGTTGAATCATGTTTGTATGTTGAATGAGTATCAGTCTATCTAGCTCACACCTATCTACACGTAATTATTATAAATGAGGAGCTCATTGTAATGAAACAACATCATGCACAATAGCAGCTTCCAGTACTAGATGTAGGACTCCTTTTGTGATGATTGCAATCTGGGCATTCTGTTAATGAGGTAAAAAAGTGTGTTATTTATAATATAATGTGAAACACTGTGAGAGATCTATCAGAAATCGCAGAACAGAAATGCCAACAGGAATTCAACCACAAATATACCACTGTCAGTCTAAGGTAAGAGCTGGAGTCTGAGAAGCTAGCTATCTCCACTAATAAACTACACAAACTGGATATTGTTCTTTCTTCTTAAGGTTTAGTAATGAAAGAAATACATTAGGGCAGTAAGGCTAATCCAAAAGAATGTGCTGTTCCATAATGCACTCTTGTTGCACAGTAGTTTATTACATTACCCAACATACCAGTCAAGGCAATGTAGTCTCTAATCAGTGATTGTACAGTATAAAGAGATCTTGTTTGAGAAGGGGTGGTAGTCTGTTTGGTTGGGTAACCAGGTGAACTATATTTAAAAGGAGATTGCCTCACAAAATAATATCATTAATTTCACAGTACTATGTTCCCATAAGTGTTTGCTTGTTTACTTACACTAAAACACAAGGAATAAAATTTAAATAAATTATTTGCTGACGTAAGGGCCGTGGCACCGGAGTGTGATTGGAATCTGTCAGGTTATCACTTGTGACTTAATCACGTGGTCACGCCTGTCCCAGATTACGCAAATAGAAATTCAGGCCAGTGAAGGAGATCTAATTTGGAAAATTAATAAAATTGCTATGACGTTCTCAAGACATCCTGAGAATGTCCTAACATCCTTGAAATGTTTACTTTATTTAATTGCTTTGTAGCTCTTTATCTTTTCCATTTGATAATCTTATTGTCTTATCAAATTGTCATATTTCCTTCCATTTTTTTCTCTTTAATCTCCCCCATTTTTACCACAATATTCTATGTATGTATGTATTTTTTTTTCATACCTACCCCCCCCCCCCTTAATTTTCATCCTGATTGTTTAAAGGGCACAATAAAAAAAAATAACAAGGTCTATGCTCAATTTGAATGATAGAAATGGAGAGGAACCTCGCTCAAACCTTATGCTTGAATGATGGCAATAAATAAACAATGAGTGTGTTCTATGCTCCCCATGTGATTAATGTCCTAGATTCCTGCATCAAAAATCCAAAAAAGCAAGATATGAGGGACACACACACACACACACACACACACACACACACACACACACACACACCTAAAAATATACTATTCTTAATTTATTACAGGCTGAAGGGCAGATAAATATATTCCACACAACTTTCTCAGGTGCTCTTGGCAATGAATTCTGCACCCCCATTTCCTGTTTTAACATGACATAAACTACACAGAGGAACGTAGTGATAGAGGGAAGGACATAATTCTGTACACATAGCCACTGTGCTTGTTTACTTGGTGACCATTTGCTAGAGATATAAGAATCTTTGGTATTTCACTTTACAATTAGTTTTGTTTAATCATCTATACATAATTTGTAAGGCACCATTTTTGTTCCTCCATTAAGAAATATTACAAACCAAATTATTAGTTGGAGTACAACAGCATGTTGCATTTGTGAAAAAATGAATTCTTCAATAGTAGGTGATATATTTTTTTTTTTAATTTTATTTGGACTAACAGAATATATTTTCAAGACAAACTTTGAAGAGCAATGGTCTATGGAAAAGTAATGCTTTTAAAAACATATCCCTTAAAATATATCTAACTCCAAATAAAGGCAATACCCACGAATAATGTATTCACTCCTTTTTGCACAGAAAACAAATATTAAACACAGACTCTACACATGTAATTCTCGCCGCGTACTAGACCACATGGAAGCAAAGCAGAGCATGAGCAACTGTAGCCGTGAACTTTAAACCTGCATTGTTATTGGTATCAAGTGAGCCGTATTAACTTAAGGGTTAATTCTGTTTGGTCAATTATCACCCTGGTTTTTTGGGGGGCTGTAGTTTTGAAACAGAGTATACTGACTCATATTATTGAGGATATACTGTACTGTATATGACTTTTCCCCACACTTTATCACAAATGTATATAATTGTCATGAACCAATTATTTTCAAGCTTTGTCCTGGCCCCATTCTGCTCACTTACCTCTTCTCCTTCTGCATTTATATTTTTTATTTAAAACTCTGAACCTTCCTTTCCTATTATTATATACTTTTAAACCTACAGTATCTTTCTTTCACTCTGTCATTCGTATGTGTGTGTGTGTTTTACACTTCATTTTTCTTGCCCACTTTTGCTGAGGGGCCACACAAGGATGATGCATAAAGTATTTACTTTCATAAAACCACACCATGTACCTTTAAATGTTTCATATATTTGTCTTCTCTTGAAAATGTTTTCAACCTACAATGATATAGTATGTTTAATTGAATCTCAAAACCATTTTCTTTTGTCAGCGTTAAAGAA
This sequence comes from Ascaphus truei, assembly GCA_036426205.1. Taxonomy (NCBI): domain Eukaryota; kingdom Metazoa; phylum Chordata; class Amphibia; order Anura; family Ascaphidae; genus Ascaphus; species Ascaphus truei. Next base: position 236,898,941 of record CM071568.1, read on the forward strand.
AGTATTTGCAGAAAGTGCTGAAGCTCAGGAACTAGCCCAAGAAAATTTCATAATGCTCAATCTTATGGTAGGTGAACACATTCTATAACATATACCAAGGTCTTAATATCTTATTGTAGGTGCAAGAGCAAAGCTTGCAGTCTGGTGTGGTTGAATGAGTCAACTACAGTAACTGACAAGGGCAATACACCACAGCTCTATGCGATGTTCATCACCGATAGACAACTTCCATATTGAAAACAGTATGTAGCCAGGGTCCCTCCGGTCCTCCTGGTTCCTTTCCCCCTTATGTGTGTGCTGCTGCGGGGGAGAGCGCCACGGCCATTTTAGTGTTTGGGAAATGGCAACAGAGGCTTTCCGTAGCGCAGGGGCTTTCCAAGGTTGCACATGCGCAGTTAGCAGCGGTGGTGGCCATTACAGATCGCGCACGCGGCCCCAATGTTAAAGAGTTCCATGGAGGACTACAGCCCCCAGAATGCTTAAAGGCAGACAGGCCACCTGATGCCAGGGAGCCAATAGGGCTGCAGGATTCACTGGAAGGGGAGGAAATGTTACAGACTTGCAGGAAGCAAGTCACTCAGGGATGGGGAGGTAGGTGTGCAGGGGTCAGTGACCAATGCACTTGGCCAGAGTACCCTCCCCAGGCGCCAGATAGCCCTGAGTCACCAGTGATTTGCTGCAGCTAGGGACAGACCCCACAGAAAACAAAAATACCCAATGCTGCATCCAATGTGACAGAAAATACATACAGTGGTAAAATACTTAAATGTTTGATTCTCATAAGTAAGGGTCATTTAGATAAACACTTTAGCATTATATGGCTGCGTCCATGCAGCAGAAGACCATGTGGAGGCGACCACGTGAGTGACGTCACCCGCGTTAAGCGGGAGCGTTTTGGGGCCGAGGTAGATGCGCTATGGGGGCATGTCTCTGACATCATGATGCTGGTTCGCCCTCCATTGGGCAAACGGCTCATTTGTCCTGCCTGTCGCGCCGAGGAATCAGATTGAGCTGATTCCTCGCGTGCCTGTTCCTGCTGTCACAAGCGCGGTATATGATCGCGATCAATGCATTAATGCAATGTGATCGCGCCACACGTGCATGCCTCTGCACGATCTCTGCCAGCATGGATACCGTCTAAGACTGAAGCCATGCTTTGGCCAAAGGGTAAGATGCACAAAAATTGCCGACCCCAAAAATAATTGTCATTTTAGGCTATAGCCCTATGGGCATTATGCCCCTGGCTATGATTTGAAATATCCAACAGCTCTGCCCTGTAGATTTTGTTTGGTAGCACACATGCTAACTTGTAAATTCCCCTAACGTTATGGGGTTTTTTTTTGTTTCTGCGAAAATGTTTTTTTTTATTATTAATCGTTATTATAATTTTTTTCGTGTTTAGCATGAAACTACAGATAAACATCTTGCTCCAGATGGACAATATGTGCCTAGAATAATGTTTGTTGGTAAGTAAAAGACATGGCTTGTATGTACTCCTTTTTTCCTTTTTTTTTCTTCTAGAAATCACAACTCATTCTTTCTGCTGGCAAAACTAAGTGACTTCGAATCTTTCTTCATAGAATAACACTAAAACCTGGTAATAAAAAAATAAGCATAAGAATAGAAAAAGAAACCGCACAATTTTTTGAAAAAATGAAAAATTATATTTACGTTTCAAGATATTTGTTATGTAAGATTTACGACACACATACAAAGTAGAGACACGTCAGATGGTACTACTGTATTTCATTCTCTGTCGTGTGTGTGTGTGTGTGTGTGTGTGTGTGTAACCCCCTTTCCCCTATGCCTAAGGGAAACCGCGGGTGATTACGTGTGCTGCTGTTACCTGGGAGGCTCACAGGAGGCCAAAGCCTCCACTTCGGGGGTACCTGTTGGGGTTCCCTGAGGACTGGAGTTGGGAAACACTGGTCTAGATAGACCAGACACTCTCTGGGGTTCATAACTATGGTCTTTTCCATAAATCTCTGGAAAGTGGCAGGTGCTCCACAGATGCCTTGGGGCATCCGGGTGAACTGATAAAAACTAAGAGGGCAGACAAATTCGGTCTTCAGGGCTCATGGGAACCTGGTAGTTCCCAGACAGCAGGTCCAGCACGCTGAGCCACTGACTGCCGGATAAGGCGCTGAGGATCTCTTCAATCCAAGGTAAGGTGTATTGATCCGGAACTGTGCGACGATTCAGGGTGCGATAGTCAACACATAGGCTCACAGACATTCTTCTTCCATACCACTACAATGGGGGATGCGTAGGGGCTGCGGGACTCAGTCACGGTGCTAGCAGTGTTCATCTCTTTCAGGATGTCACTCACGTCGTCCACATCTCTGGGTGCTATGCGTCTGCAGCGCTCTCGGAACGGGGTGTTATTGTTCAAGCGAATCGCATGTTGAGCACTTTTGCTACTGTCAAGTTTACTGTTGGAGAACACCTCTTTGCGCTTAGCCAGCTTGTCACTAAGTCGCTTCTTCCACTTTGTTGGCAAGGACATTTCCCCGAAGCCTAATTGCAATCCGGGAAGAGCTTCCCGCACAACAGCAACATTCACATGAACCAGGGGTTCTACTTGAGCAACTGGGTATATTCGGCCCAGTACTTGACTGACATCCAACCGAATAGGGTGAGGTGAGATATTTTGAATGGACACTGTGTGAACCAACGAGTAAGCGAGGACTTTCACTCCATCTCTGAAACCACTATGAATCCTCTCTTTGCGTCCTCTTCAGGTGTGGTTTCCAGTGAGAAAGTCCTTTTCATAATGGGTAGAGTAGTAGGGAATACAGCTGCTATGTGTCTCTCTCCCCCAGGTGGAATCTTTGTCAACCACTTCTCAAGGTTGAAAACCTGTCCGAACCCTTCTAGGGCAGAAATTCGGTAGCACTTCTTTGAAGGCAGGATAAATCCACAAGTACAACAAGGGCAATTCCCCGGCTTCTTTAAGGTACACCTGGATCAAGGATTGCACCACATCTGCATTGGTCCCTAGCACTGTATGATGGAGAAATTCAGATGTTCTCTGGGTTTAGGACACACCAACGCTTCCACTTCCATGGGGTGAGTCTTGTTTGCGTTAAGCTGCGGTATTTCCAGCCTCACTTAAATTACCCCGTCAATGGGGTAGTCTTCGCTACTGAGGCCCCATAATGTCATTTCCTCTGCCGACTGCAGGGGCAGATGCTGGAGGTGCAGGTCATGGAAATACCAGTAGATGATGGTCTTTTGAGAACCAGTGTCCAGAAAAGTAGAGCATAGATTCCCTCAATCTACTCGCACTATGGCCGCAGTTATATGCCTCTTGTTGGTGCTCTTTTTTGGGACTAGCCACAGGGGCACTGTTCAAGGAGGTGGACGGCTGCTCCACCAGGTGAATGGTTAATGACAGGACATGGGAGTGGGGGTCCCCGACTTTGGACAGTCCTTTGCAAAGTGATCTTCTCTGTTATAGGTATAACAGTGGACAACTTGGGTTGCACCTGAGCTGGGGTTAGGGGCCGAACTCTGGGGGGTCTGGTGTGGAGGGTCCTGGGGGGTACTCTCCTCAGGATTCTCCTTTGCAGTAGGCTTCCTGGACAGAGCCACTTTACTCTCTCCTTTGGGAGACTCCCAAGACATTTTGGGAATATGGAATGACACTTGTACATCCTGCTTCTTTATTTGACCTAACTCCATAAAGCTAGGTGGTTTCTCTATCCGAGGGGCGCATCACAGCATAAAGGCTATAGGATGAAAGGGTAAGGATCCTTTCAGAAGTGGCTTGAATTGGTATTCATCCACGACCGGTGCAGAAATGTCTTTCTTTGAGAGTAAAATCAAGAAAGATGGCTGTATGCGTCAGACGAATGTGGACAAGTCCTCTCTCTCCTTCTGCCGGAGGGCACGGAACTGTGCCAAGAGCTCATCTTCATCCTCACCACCATAGGCCTGGGCGAGGAGTTGTACCAGCTCTTGGATGGTGGCTTTCCCCTGTAACTCGCGGTGCATTCTCACAATATTGGAGGCTGCGGGCCCAAGGCATTTGACTATCCACTGCCTCGTCACAGCTTCCGAACAATACCATACTTTGAGCACTTGCAGGGTATGGTCTCTCCAATCCCCAAACTTCTTCTTCCCCTGTGGGGGTGGGCGATACCATAGAGAAAGCTTCTATCTTGGGGTAATGGTGTGACTGGGAGGCCTGCGCTAGGCCATCCACCAGTTGCTGTATTGCTTCCCCGAACACCGGGCATCAGGACGAGCGGAGACTTCTGCAGCCAGACCGGTGGCTGTGAACTGACCTGGGACTAGCGGCGTTCTGACAGCCCCAGTAAGAGGGGTTGAAGAGTCCAGCCCCCAAAGGAAACTCAGGTGCTGGTCTGGGACTAAAATCCTCCCATCTTTATCGGAAGATAGGGTATATGAGCAGGCAGCCCCCAGGCGGGGCTCCAGGAAAATGCAGGGCCGAGGGCCATCATCTTCATTTAATTCGTCATCAGCTGTAACGGGAACTATGCTCCATCTGTATGTAGGATCCCATTTTCGGCCTAGGAATCAGGCCGTGGCTAACCCAGTAAACCGCCTCAGGGAGGGACAGACTTGGTGTGGGGGAATGGTAGCTGGGGCATTCCAAATGGCGACCACGTGGTGGGGAGACTCTTGGAGCTCCACTGACAGACCTCCTGTCTGGACAATATGAACATGGTTTCCTATAATTTAGTTCTACCTGGCACCCCAGGTCTGAATCTCGGCAGCACCTCCAAATGTAACCCATGGTCCCCCACCCTAAGGGAGATTCACTCTGCTGTTACCTGGTGTTGGTGCTACCTGTTAGGCTCACAGAAGGCCCTGAGCATCCACCGGTGCTTGTGGGGATAAACGGGGCTGGTTTTTGGTGCGTGGTTTGTTCTTTTCTCTGTGTTGCAGCACCTCCATTCCCACAGGGCCTATCGCAGATAGTTGCTGTCCCCTGTGGAAAACACCCTCGCCCTCTCCCTGAACTGCAGCCTCAGGCAGGAGTATAAAACAGTAACTGATTCTTTATTCTTTAGGGTACAGCAACGGCATACTAACACATACAGCATACATCTGTACACTCTCTTCTCTGACAGCAAGAGAGATTATCCCCCACTGGACCCTACATAACACAGCAGAGTGTCACCTCGCAGCTTGCTGTTCTCTTGGTCCCTGGACTCATCCCCCAGAACTTGAGGCCCCAAACGTCTATCCCTGTTTCCTCCACTCCATGGTGGTGTATGGGGTAGATGATCCTACTCCCCTGAGGGAGGGGAAGGAAGGTGAACCAGAGCCCTGGTGCCACACTTCCACAACACTAAATTTGGAACTGCAGCTCCTTTTTGTTACCAGTGGAGGGGCTCCAGGTCTCAGCCCTGTATGTAAAGTGGAGAAGTGGTGCTCTAAAGTTCTAGGATCTGTATCCTTATATTGAGAGGAAAAGAGCAAAACACTGGGTAATTATTACTAAAATAATCAAGCACTGAACCTATAGGAGGGCTCTAAGGTACCCTGATGGTAGGGGTAGGTGCACGGAGACACTTCTCCTGCCTCATTGCGTAGGCCCCAGGTAAACATACTCGCAAGACTCCCAGTTGCTCTATCCAAAGCGTGCAGCTGTATCCAGGTAAGTAGAATCTGGCAAAATAAACTCTTTAATGACAAGCCATAAAATAGAGGGTTGCAAGCCTTCTACGCATTCCGTGCAGGTTATGCACTTTATCAAGAAGTGCCTTACACGATATACAGAGCATTTACAGAGCATTTAAATACAGCTGACTGCCGTTTTTGGCGCCAAACAAATGACGTCACTAATCTAACCAATGAAAATCGCTCATCTCGCGCATGTGCCGCACTACCAGGTCCAGGAGGAACCCTCACCCTATGGCACAACCAATCAACAGTCCCAGCGAGTCACACCCACCTGTGGGTTATGACGAGCTGAACCACAGTAATACAAGACACCCCCGTCCCGCCATATATCGGTTATGATATACAAAAAAAAATTACTGTCTAGATATTATGAAGCAATGTTTGAATTTCATGGCTGTATTGCCTTGTTACTCCGTATATCATTTGATCTATGTATTGTTATGAGATTACATGATCTAAATTGATATAATTTCAAGCATTAAGCCCTGTATTGAACCCTCAAGGTATCTCAAATTGATATACTTATGGTCTCACCTAATCAGTTGACCTTCACTCATATTTCAACAATTATTATGATGTGCATATTTGTAATTATATGAGTTAGATTGTCTGGATACACTGTACTGTAAGATTCATTTTGTAATATCTTATTATAGGAACCTGATATTTATTGTTCTCACTGCATTTATCTATGGAGTTTTCAATAGTATTTTCTGTAGTAATTATTATCATCATATTTCTATTGGATAAAGTTCACACATTTCTTCAAAGATGATGATCTAATTATTATTATGACCTCTGTAACATCCAGAGGGTTCCACACATGTTTTTACATTGGTATAGGAATATACTTTTTAATTATTTTTCTCAATGACTGGGTAATTGTTTTATTGTATGTATTATTATTTTTTTGTATTGTTGTCACTGACTGCCAAATATTAGCCCTCCCTCTGTCTCTGTATATATGTTCTTTAAGTTTTGGGCACTGCATATTTGACACTGCGTGCGTTGTCTCCACTGATTGCCTTGTGCATTGTGTGGATGCGCGCGCATGTTGTCGTTATGTGAGCTCGTGGTAATGTTTACCTCCATCCACGCATGCGTGTACTCTGGGGACGGAGGGGAGTTGATTATCAGCTCTAGCCTCGTTCATTTGCGCGTGCGCGGTCCGTCAGGTAGCTTGCCTGACATTGCGCTATGAAACCGAGCTGGCTGATACCCGCAAGCTGCTGGACCACACGGCCAATGAGAGGGACCGACTGCAGCTGGAGCTGGACAAGGTCTGGGAGGAGCACAGGCAGTTGCAGGTCAGAAATAGAGGAAAAGAAACAGATTTAAGCCTTGCGCTGAACCTGCTAGGAGATGTGGAGTCACGACTCAACGCCAAAGAAGATGAACTGGCAGCTGCACTGAGTGAAAAAAGAAATGCAGAAGGACAGCTTCATGACCTGAGGAAGGACCTGGAGTCTGAGTGTGCTGGCCGCAAGATGGTGGAGAAACAAAAGCGTGACCTGGACGAGACACTCAAGGCTCTGAAGACTGAGCAGGACGCTACGTTGGACTCTAATGCTGCCCATCAGGAGGTTTCTCAGCTGAAGTTGGAGAAAGAGGTTACCACCCTAAGACAGACACTTGGGTCACAGAAGCGGTCCATGGAAAAGAGGGCGGTAGAGATAAAGCAAGTGAGTCGCACCAGGAAGCGTGACTGCAATACCGTTGCAGTGCTACAGTCCATTTTCCACAAGGCACGGAATGGGAAGACCAAGGTGCGACATAGTAGCACAGTAAGAAGCCAGTTGTACTGCAATACCCATGGGACCCAAAGTGGATTCCTTGACAGGAAGGCAGCCGCTGTGAAGAGACAGTCGAGAATGGGACTGAAGAGTGTCCATGTTCGTAAGATGAGAAAGACCTCACAGGTTGTCCAGCAACACTCCAAACGGAGTAAGTTAAGGGGACAAGGAATAAAGGCCAAAGCCTACGAGTCTGCCGACTGTCATAGAGAGGCATCATGGTGTGCACTTGGGGTTAGTAAGATCCCCACCCAAATTGAAGTTCTGAAGATAAATGATGTGAAAACCAATCCTAAAAGTACGCTGATGGAAAAAGGTCCAAAAGCCATCACCGCTGAAGCGGAGTTGCTGTCTTCACAAGAAAAGGCCAAACAAGCACTGGTGAGTGAACGCCATGAGCTAACTGAGGTCAAGGATCATCTACAGGGTAAGGGAGACTCTGAGCACAAGAGGAAGAAGGCAGAGATAGCTGATAGATGGCAGGATGCTCAGGAACATTTGAAAAAGGGGACACAACAAAGGCGGAGCTTCAACCCTAGACTCAGGCCGGTACAAGACAGGTACCAGTCTTCAGGCCCAGATGGCCTGACAATTACCCCAAAAAGAAAATGCCTAAATTGGAAGGCAAGAAAAAAAAAAGGGGGGAGGGAAGGGCCGAAGTCTGACAAAGAGGTGGGTGCACAGGAAGAGTGCACAGGTCGCTCACATGATAATGTTTTGCTGGGGTGAGGGATATGTGGTGCCATCGCTGTCCTCTAGGGGCTGAATGGGGAAGCTATTGGACTTTTTCACCACAAAGAGTTAATTTAATCCTCCTTGGAAAGGCTATTCAGGTGATAACTAATGAAGCTAATAAACCTGTTCTGAAAAGTCAGGAACTGCTTTAAAAGGCTGGAAGCTGCAAGGCACAGACAGTTTATCCCAAAGAAGGGATGAGCCAGAGGAGCTCCCCAGCTAATGGAGGCTGGTAAAAGAAGTCTGAGAGACACTGCTGAGAGAGCTGTGCTGAAGCAGTGACGTCTGGTTGCAGAGGACCTTAAAGGACTAAAGATAAGGCAAGCGCTTTGTTATTATCTGCAGAGACTTTGTATGCAATGTACATGTTTTGGGGCTGACAACTGGCTTAGCTGGCAGCCGGGTTAGTAAGGGTTGCTGCTGAAATGTGTAGTTAGCTTTCCTAAAGGAAATAGGATTTGATTTTATTATTTGGTTTTTCTCAAAGGGACGGTGGGCCTATTCATATTATTTATCCCTGTAAATAAACCCCAAGTATAGAGAAATACAGTGTTTCCTGCCTCATTTGGGACAAAAGAGACTGCAATGTGGTGTCGGCATCACAATATATAATGTGGGTGTATTTTATATATATTTATATATAAATAAAAAAAATATTGTACTATAATTTTAGAAAAAAAAACGCAGGATTTTTTGAAACAATGACAAATAGGATATTTACTATTTGAAGATATTATTTAAGTAAGATTTACTTGTTGATATTACTATATACATGCTGGCAAAGTAGAGACACGTCAGATCGTGCTACTTCATTCTCTACACCTACAGTATATAATATTATTATTTTTATTTATTTTTAATTCCAATTAGCATGCTCAAAACCCAGAACCACAGTATTATATATTGTGTCAACTGTACTACTGCAGGGAAAGTGACCTCCCAAAATTCAACAGTAAACAAAGTAGCATATCCAATATGACAAATTATTTAGTTCATTTCTATTTATTTTTTTCTTCTCGTACGTATGGGTCATTTAGTTCAATCTTTTTTTTTCCCCCAAACATTTCAAGCCTACAAGCACATCAAAGTAGTCCCTATTATCAGGTTCATACACTACCAATTGTATACTGTGTCCTTTTTGTATTTCCCCCACTGCAAAGACCCATGCTTTTGGGAAGGGTTTTGTTATACATACTTAGAAAGGGGAATCTGAGCTAAGAAAGAAACAAACAAACAAGCTTCTGACTATATATATTATTATTATTATTATTATTATTATTATATATCATTGTCCTGGCCCAGCACATGGGACCAGGCCTCGGATTAAAATTTGATTGGATCCCCAAAGTTCGGTGGCCTTGCGCATCCCGACACATCTATAATTTTGATTGCTTTTTTTTTTATACAGTATATAGGACCTTATCAGCAAGATCATGACCACATAACCCCACTATGCACATTACACACTGACTGTTTTCAATACAATTTTTATAAACACCTGAATGTGTTTTTCATATTAGAGTGATAGAAGGCAACATGAGATATGTAAATACATATCAAATTAATATTGTTTTCTTGCTTTACAGATCCATCTCTTACAGTAAGAGCTGATATTACAGGACGGTACTCTAATCGCCTTTATACTTATGAACCACAAGACCTGCCGTTATGTGAGTAGTGTTGCTGATACAAGTAGGCTGTCATCAGGTATCACGATTTATCCCCTTTTGGTGCCAATGATGCTACCAAGGTGCACTTGCACTCAAGGGGTTAATGACCACAGATATAATGTGCTCTATATTGTAAATTGTTTACGTACACTATATTTAATGTTTATTTATATTTTGTCTTGGTTCTAGTACAATGCCTATTAGCCCAAGCTGGCTAATAGGGCTATAAGGGGGAGGGTTGTTAACTGTGTTGAGGTGGTTTTTGAGTGTAGTTGCCCTGAGCAGGGTGGTTCGATCGTCAGAGGTGGGCGGTTGCATAGGGGTTACTAAGGCAAGGGTCTTTCCTACTATTTTTTTTTTTTTTTTTTGCAGTAAAATGTAAGCTACAGTATGACATACCACTGCTGTGGCTACAGCGCCACAAATGTAACAAATTAATATTGTATCACTGACACTAATCCACTGATTCTATGCACCTTCAAATCTGAAGAGACCATTACATTTCTTTGTAATATTCTTGGGTGTCTGAGATAAAGGGGGGGGAGCAAGACTAAAAGGTCAAACCGAAGACTTAACCCGCTTTTATGGCTGTAGTTAGAGCACGAGGGATGGGCTGTCCTCAGGTAAAATAATACCGTGCAGAAGTGAGTCTTTTATATTACATCACCGCAATTCAATGGAAGGCTAAAGACCTATATTCTTAAATCTATAATGAATTAAGGTTACCTGGTCCCAATTTGAGACCCTTTGTAAGCAATGCAATCTGTTCTGCTATTACCAAAGAAACAAATTCCTTACAGTATGAGGCAGACTTTGTGATACAAACAAACCTTGTTCATACCAACGTCCACCAGGCAAGGACATTAAATAATGTTCCTTTAATCCACATACAGATGCAGCGGCCTTTATTCGAACATATCACGCGTTGTATACCTCGGAATACCCATGTCCTGGCGCGTTATTACCGCGTGTTGACTCGTGTTTTATCGAGTGCAGAAAATGGCATTTTAGTGTTCTGGTTTTAAAACACCTGCAAATTGATACAGTACTGTACACATTACAATTCATTAATTTCTGCCCCGGAAACGCGAAGAATTGCACCCAAAGAAATCGGGATCCATGAAATTCAAACAAATCGGCCGGGTGTAGTACAGCAGCTCACACGAAAACGGCTCCATGATAGGTTCGAAAACGGCTGCTGCCTCTGTAACAACATAAAAAAACTTTTTTTTTTTTAATGTATCAAGTCATGGACAGTAATTTTATATATATATATATATAAAATATATATATCTACTATTATATATATTCTATATATTATCTATCTACTTCTATCTATTATATTCTCATATACTCTATATATACTCATCATCTATATATCTCTTATATATATTATTCCTAGTCGAGGTATCAGTACCCGGTTAGCCGAGCTTCAATATCAAAAAATATGATGATACCGTTCTGTGGCTAACGAAATGCTTTTATTTGTGCGAGCTTTCGAGATACACTGATCTCTTCTTCCAGCGATGTTACATGAATGAAGCAAGGATTACTTAAAACAGTGTCTCTTGGAATGTTATCTGTGCTGGTCTTCCCAGTGTGTATGAATTTATGGCTGGAGGTGTCAAAGGGTAACTGAAAGCAAGTGAAGAAGAGGTGTATGTGTATCAGTGTGAATAAAAATGAATGGGAGCCCACAGTATAAGCTGTGCTCTACCACAAGGTGTGTGTGGGTGAGAGGGATATAAATGGTTGGGTGGGTGTGGAAATGTGAGAGTTTGTAGCACAACTAAAAGAGTGGGTGGATACTATGTGGTCCCTATTGGTGTATGGATGGAAAATAAGGAGTATTAGTATGTGTGAGAGACAGCTGTGTGTGCTACATATAGCACAGTATGTACATACATGGCCTTTAGCGCTCATGGGAAGAGAGTTCGCTAGTGTCAGTAATGACTCATAAAATTTCGATCTTTGTTTAGGCCACTGCATAAATTTATGCAACTGTTCGGGACACTTAGCAGTGGCCTAAACAGAGATCGAAATTTATGAGTCATTACTGACACTAGCGAACTCTCTTCCCATGAGCGCTAAAGGCCATGTATGTACTACTGTGCTATATGTATGCACACACACTGTCCCTCACACATACTAATATTCTTATTTTTCCATCCCTATACACCAATAGGACCACATAGTATCCCACACACTTTTTTATGTTGTGCTACAAACTCTCACATTTCCACACCCACCCACCACCATTTATATCCCCTCTCACTCCACAACACCTTGTGTAGACGCACAGTTTCTACTAGTTTGGGGGGAAGAGGTTTTTCCGCCCCCCCCCTCCCTCCTCCCTCCCCCCGCCCCCCTCCCCCCCCCCCCACATCGCCCCGCCAATTGTTACCCCCACACCCCACCGCCTGCAGCCCCGGAGTCCCTCGCCGCCCCTTCCCGCCCGGTACCCCCCCCCCGACCCCGCCTCCGCCTCCGCCCTCCCCCCACCCGCGGCCCCCCTCGAGGTCGGCCACAGCCGTCCCCCCGAAAGCACCCGCCCAGATAATGTCCCACCCCCCACCCCCACCCCCCCTCCAGCCCCCCCCCCTCGCACTGCCCTCCCTTCCGCTCGATACGGCCCCATGATGTAAATCGCCACACCCCCCCTCCCCCGCCGCCGGCCGGCTCCCCCCTGCGATCCCCCCCGCCGCCCCAGCCCGGCCGTGCCAACGTCCCCGCCCCTCGCACCCCCCTTGGCAGTCCCCCAACCGGCCCCTTACCCACTGACCATCCCCCCTCACGCCAGCGCCAGAGCCCACGGACCGGGCCCCCTCCCCCCCCATCCGACGCCCCCCCGAAACACGTGGTCCCCCCCCCCCCCAGCGGCGCACCGTCAGACACGGCGCACGTGTTACGCACTCGCCCCGCACCCCGCACCCCCGCCAATGCTCCCCTCTCCCCCCCCACGGCCTCCGGCCCCCACTTGCGGCCTTCCCCAGCCCGCCCGACCGGCCCCACGCCCCCCACTGGTCCGGGTGCCCGATCGAATGTCATACCTGCGAGCCCCGCTCCGCGCCCCTTCCCCCCCTACTCTGACGCCCCCCCCCGGCTGGAGTCCCACCCCTCCCAGACGCCCGGTCTCCCCACCATCCCCGATCAAAGGCCCCCACCGGTCAGCTTTGCGGCCCGGCGCCCCTTCCAGCCCGCCCCGTGTCCCCGGGCGGATCCCCAAACCCGCTGCCGGCTGCGCCGACAGGCCTCCTGCCCCGCCCACCCCCCCCCCCCGGACACATTCACAACGCGGGTGTCTGCCCGCCCCCGGTGTACCTACCGCCACCTCCCGCCCCCGCACGACTCCCGCCCCCGTACCGGGCCCCCGGCGCAGACGACCCCGCCCCCACTGCTCCCTGCTCCCGCCTCCCCCTCGCTATAAGTCCCGCAGCCCCGGGCAGCCCAACACCGTCTCCCCCCCCCCCCGCCCTGACTCGCCTGCGCCCGCCCCCCCCTTGGCCCGCCTGCACCACCCGCCTGCTCGCCCCCCCGGCACCACAGCTGGGCTCCACGCACCCCCCCACAACCCCGCCCCCCCCCTCCGCCGCCCCGCACGTCCCCACCGCACCCCCCCCCCCCGCCCGCCCCGCCACTTCCCCCCCCCCCCCCCAGCCCACCCCTTCCCACCCTCCCTCCACCCCGCACCGGCGCGCGCCCCCTCCCGCCCGCCCCCCCCCCGTCACCCGGGACGCCCCCCGGAATACACCCCCCTCCTCCGCGCCTCTCCTTCATTTTATTACATACGATACCACAGACCACTCTTTCTTCACTTGCTTTCAGTACCTTGACAACTCCAGCCATAGAAATCTCATCCACACTGGGGAAGGAACCAGCACAGATAACATTCCAAGAGACACTGTTTTTAAGTTCTCCTTGCTTCATTCCTTGTAACATCGCCGGAAGAAGAGATCAGTGTATCGCTAAAGCTCGCACAAAAAAGCTTTTCGTTAGCCACAGAACGGTATCATCTATTATTTTTTGAATATTATATATATATAAATATAATATATATTACATATATATATATAACATACATACATACATACTACATACATACATACATACATACATCTACATGTTACACATACTACAATATACATACATACATACATACATACATACATACATACATACATACATACATACATACATGCGGTGATTCTCCAGGAAGCGCAAGGATATGTGAAAGTAAAAGAATATATTGATAGTGCAATATTGTATGTAATGTTATAATAGGCTGTTCTAATATAATGTACTCACAACGTGGGAGAAGATTAAAGGCACATAAAGGTATCTTTGGGTACTGTGGATGTCACACAGCGGTCATGAGTTCAGTATCAGCCCCCATGTAGACTCCAAGAGACCTTAAATAAGAAGACTGGACATAGTGCTCGACTGTATACAAAAGGATTTTTAAAGGTAAGTGGGATTGTTACACTCACATGTTTCAAGGATTTAAAAGCATTTAGACCACACGTAGTGATCTCAGCAGCCGGATAGATAGTATCACAATGGTTCCCCTCCCTGCCTCTGTGGCGTGCGGTCACGGTAGCGTTCCACCAGCCACCGGAAGTGATTCATCTGTTTCCATGGGTCCGGCCAATGCTGAAGTACCCCTCTCGGCCTTGGATCTCAGCACCGGATGGGTATGCTCTGATTCCCCTCTCTGTAGCGTGGCGTGTCGCGATTTGCGTTCCGACTGCAACGGATGTGAATGTCATCTACTTCGAGGGTTCGGGCAATGTTGAAAGCGTCACTCTACGCTTTCACCTATTCGGTTTTCTTCTTCAGGAGACCTCCTGAACGCAACTCGCGACACGCACGCTACAGAGGAGGGGAATCAGAGCCATCACCCATCCGGCTGCTGAGATCCACGGCGAGAGGTACCTTCAGCATTGGCCGGAACCCCTGGAAACAGATGACATCACTTCCGGTGCTGGTGGAACGCTACCCGTGACACGCACGCCACAGAGGAGGGGAACCATTGATACTATCTATCCGGCTGCTGAGATCCACTACGTGTGGTCTAAATGCTTTTAAATCCTTGAAACCATGTGAGTGTAACAATTCCCACTTACCTTTTAAAAATCCTTTTGTATACAGTCTGCACTATGTCCAGTCTTCTTATTTAAGGTCTCTTGGAGTCTACATGGGGGCTGATACTGAACTCATGACCGCTGTGTGACATCCACATTACCCAAAGATACCTTTATGTGCCTTTAATCTTCTCACGCTTGTGAGTACATTTATATTAGAACAGCCTCATTCATAACTATTACATACAATATTGCACTATCAATATATTCTTTTACTTTCACATATCCTTGCGCTTCCTGGAGAATCACCGCCAGTATCTACCAAGAGGACAGACAGAGAAATCCTTGCCGGGTTATAGCAGCATCAGTATATGTGTCTGTATAAGTATCACCTTTGATTATTTAATCACTGTTCACATTCTAAATTTATTAGAAATGTCTATATAAGTATCACCATTGATTATTTAATCACTGTTCACATCCTAATTTTTTATTAGAAGTGTCTATATAAGTATCACCACTGTCACTATTTTTAGCAAGTTTTGATTTATTTAATTAGAGCGCCACTATTTGATAAGTTTCCTTTTCACATACATACATACATACATACATACATACATACGTTCCTGACTCTGATCATATTTAATAAAGGCATCACTTATGTTGGATTCCACGAAGTGAACAGGGCAAATATAAAGGTTAATATGGCTATTAGAATTGATGGTGCTTCTCATTGGAGAGTGTTTCTCATACACATAAGGAGGTTAAGTACTTAACACTTACAGGAATTCTATAGGTTGGTCATACTATTATTGCATAAGTGTTTCTGTACATATCACTAGACCTATACATGTATTAGAAATCAAGGGCTTTGTAAAAAAAAAAAAAACTGACACGAAATGCAAAATATATATTTTTTTAATTTAAATGTATAATTAAATGTATTTGAATGGTACAGACAAATAATCTCTAGCTACAGTATCAATCAAATGAGCGATTGTGAAATGCATTGATATTTAGAATGCAGATAAGGTTTTACTGAAGTATCTGGTTAATGGCTTATAAGGTGGCCAATGCCCACTGTTTGACATTACCTGTCCTGAATTGGGACTCTTTCTCAACCCCCCAGTTCCAAAGATCTAAAAATAAAATAGGTAAATTGTTGCCACTTGGAGCCTATTTGCCTACAGTATATTGAGCCTTGAATATTTATCATACCATGCAGATATCATTAAACAGATGGACTAATATCTAAAACAGCAAGATTTGCATGAAATATTAATGGTAATGTGTATAATTTTTTTTTTTTTGCAGTGATCGAAAACATGAAGAAAGCGTTACGCCTTGTTCAGACTGAACTATGATTTTGAGAAGGTCCAATCATCATTGTAAATCATGAATGGCCAGTTTAGTGCCATGAATTTGTCATATATACTGTAATACATATTCTTCTACCTCTATATACAATAGTGTCAAAAGAATGTATAAAGATTGACAAGCCAGCATGAAAAAAAATAAAAAAACATTAGAAATCAATACTAGTGTTTTAAGTGTCTTTCCTGATACCTTTGCTATTTACATGATCTATCACTCAGTCTCTTAAAAAAAAAAAAAAAAAAAAAACAAGTGCGTGAAACACATAAAGTTTCTGTCATAAGCATAAATTACAGAGAATATAATGAATTAAAAATAAATGTACCTTAACCTGTAGTTGCTTAATGATGTACCTGTTACAGCATGGGCCTTATATTATACCAGCGACATCAGGGGCACTTGCTTGTTTTTTAGGTGTGTTCTGGCCGATTTCTCCAACAGAGAGGCCAGTACGATCCAGGGGAAAGTGGCGCATAACGGGGCCTGGTCGCGTCATGTGATCGCTCCTGAAGCCGGAGGCACTCTGGTTAATAACCGTTCAGCATCATGGCATTGTTTTATGATGAACAATGATTTTACTGTAAAAAAAATCTCTTGCCTTAAACAAAGTAATGGAAAATAAATACATAGAACCTGTGCTACTCTCATTATGAGGTGTGCAGCTGGTAAAAGGATTAGCTTCACATTTATGGAAAACACAAATACAATTCCAGAGCTCCCCCCAAAATGGCTAACAAATTAACTAGCATGATTTCTACATTTAAAAAGTTTAATAACAAAGGAGTCATTTAGTTGCATCTTTTCATCAAATCATGATTCAAGCCTGCTAACCCCATCAAGGTAAATCTATTTCAACAAGATTAGACAATGGGACAATAAGCAATTGTATTCATTCAGTGTACAGTACTGTAGGTATCTGCTAGTTTTGGAGTTTACCTTGACGAGGTTGGCAGGCTTGAATCATGTTTCATCAAAAGATGCAACTAAATGACTCCTTTTTTATTTTTTTCACATTTCAATTGAATTGCTGTTTAATAACAATTTGTACATTTTTCTAAATATGATCGAGGTCATTAATACTTATCTGAATGCATCAAATATTTGATTTCTTTATGACAAACACATGATAAAAATGATCATAAACACCATTCTTTTGTAAGGGTTTGTGTTATTCTATTCCATGTCGTCTAATCATGTTAAAAATAATAATACTACAAGTAATATATTTATATAATATAGCCAGGTCCATTTTTGGTCCCTGCTCATCTCTGCTGCGGCCGGGGAGACTGCAGTTTGTCAGGGAGGCTGCGGCGGGAGTGTGGGCAGTGCAGGAAGCGCTCCGAGGCTCAGCGGCACACCCAGCTAGTGGGGGCCACTATGTTGGGATTGGCACATGCGCAGGTGACACTTCGCATGCGCAGAACATCCTGAGGTGTGACGGAAATTAGAGGGAGAGGTGCGCATGCGCAGTGCCGACACAATAGCATTGGCCAGAAGCTCTGCAGGGGAACAACACTTCCCAGCAGCCCCAGGGGCTGCTAGTCAGGTGCAGACACAGAGCCAATAGGGCTGCAGCAATCCCCTGCTCCTAGAAAGGATACCTTTTGGTGTGCTGCGAGCCATGCCAGTCGGAAGGGGAGCAGAGACAGAGCAGGTAGTGTCCAGGGAGCTGTGCTTCTCTGGACTAGGCCCAGTTTGCCCCCTTAGGCCCAGGTAGGCCCTGAATCCCCACCAGCTTGTTGGTGCCGTAGGGAACGGCCCCTTAGATAGGGACCCTTTCCACATTAGCCTTATAGTGTCAGAGACAGTCAAGACACCACGCAGTACTTGTGGTCTGGACCAGACCACCACTGCAAGATACTCTCTTCATGTGGGACACTCCAATGGGAGTCTATCCCACACAGAGGCGGACACCATCGCTAACGACAACAACAATGTGGGACCAAACTGATCCTATCAGCCAGCGGTACCTGGGTGATTGGAATGCCTGGCAGGTACCACATAAGTGCACCAACGATTCACACACATTCTGTGGGTAGCGCAAATGCACACTTTGGGGGGTGGGCTGTGTTTCCTGTGGACACCGGATGGTTGAGTGCCCATGGCACCTCCGTACTCTGAAAGACTGCACCAGGGTGTGGACAAGGTGGTTGGATAGTGGGAGATTGTGCGGGTACGGACATGCGAGGCCTGTAATAATACTGTGGTTAGAAGTTGCATGTTAATTAAAAACATTATATAACTATGTGTGTATTTCATTGTATGGGGTCCTGTGAAGGGATTATCCAGTGATGCTAGGATCCCTCACAGGTGGAGGTACTGTCACCAGAAAGAATCAGGTAAACCCTAGGCTCCTTGCGGCAGAGGATCAGGTCTCCTGGGAGCCTATCAGGTAATGCACCACATGTAGTCACCCTAGACACGTGGGAAAGGGGGCTACATTTTGAGGTGCTGCTGAGATTAAGACCTGGGGTGCCCGACATTAAAGTTCAAAGCAGTCAGATCAATTTAGGGAACATGTCCCATCAGAGGTGGGCCCTCCGGCATCACGCATCTCCCCGCCAAGTGTTCGCCATTAGTGAAGTTCCAGTATCCCTACCCTTGCCTAACTTGCAAAACACATGGAGGCAGATACCGGGTCTCATCAAAGCCCGCATTGTAGACGCAAAATGGGATGCAGACATCCAGTGGAGTACACTCCTGTTCGACTGCCGCTGTGATATCCCAGTGGGCAATGCTCCCCAGTTTCTACAGCTCCCCGAAGCTTCACCGGACGGGAGTCCACTTATATACCCCAGACTGAGCACCAGAATGGAGCCCCCTAGTGCTTCCCCAAGTGTGGAGGAGTGTCAGGGGCATACGTCTGTCTGTCCCCCCATGGAGCCCTAGCCGAAGTGCAGCTAGCAGCTAACGGTCTGGATGGAGCCACCGTAGTACCCCCAGTTTAAGTGAAGCTCAGTTATTCATGGAAGCCCTGCAGCAATGGACTGAGAAAAAAAAGTGTAAGAAATCGGGGAACACGTCCTTTGCGACGTGTTTCTCCTTACCTGTCTCTGCACAGACCTCCGCTCTGGCACTAGCACGTGCACGCGCAACCCCGCTCCACTTACAGAGAGCACACATGCAGCTCTTCTAACGCTGCCACAGAGCTTAGTTCCGCCCCCTCAGACACGCCGCGCTTCTCTCACGTGCGGCGCACTCACGTGACATCGTGCACCACTACCCAGCTGCGAGGCAACTAATCTGATGCCACTAGTCTCCTGCAGCCTATCGCGACTCCCGCTGGGGCTGCGCCTCCACTCTGCCTCTTGTTCTATTGGCCCATGCCAGTACTTATACCCTGTTCATGCTCAGACTCATTGCTGAGCATGGATTGTGTGAGGTAAGGGTGCCACTGTGCATGACAAAACTCCACTAGGTCCCGGATGATGCAAAAAACTTTATTGGCACATAATTACACTAGGGCTACACCACGATCTCCCCCTCTACGCGTTTCACCCTCTAGAATAAGGCTTCGTCTTGGAGTGGGGAGACGTGGTGTTGCCTGAACATTTAAAATAAAAAGCCCGCGAAAAACGGGTAACAATAATTAACCCCTTCATGAAAAATTGCAATTCACATTTATGATGCAGGTAAGGATAGTGATATGAATCACATGATAACCTATATATATAAGGTTAAAAATGCATTAGCCACAGATCACTGCAGTTTAACTCTTGCTATATCTAATCAATACACATGAAGGTACAAAAAGCTTAAAACAGCTTAAAAAGCTGCTTGCAACATTTGAATGAAATAACACCCCTGTTTTTATGACTCCATTGTTAACCATGCAATCTATGTTCCATTGATATAGGTTAAGCATATCTCAATGCATATTACCTAAAAATTCAAATTTTAAACAATAAGGCTAGACTGCTATTGGAGTCATACTATAGGCATAGGGAATGGAACTGAAAGGGGAGCAAAGTAATGAATGGGGGAATGGGAAAAGGGGGGGGAATGGGAAAGGGGGGGAATGGGAAAAGGGGGGGAAGGGGAGGGGGGAGGGGAAGCGGAAAGAAAGATAGATAACAGATACGGTGAATAACTAATAAAGCATCTTAAGGAATTCTTTACTATTAAGAAAGAAAGAAAGTCACACGGTATATCATGAAAACCTCTTGAGACAATAAGATGCATATACTGTTATATTATAAAAAACAACGTAAATCCCATTCCAGATTAAGTCCATTGGGTTGCAGTGTATTCAGAGCAAAAATCCAATGAGCCTCTCGTTGATACAATATTTTCTTCCGATCTCCTCCACGAGGAGGTACAGTAAGGGAATATGCTCAATGGCTATACATTGTAATGAACTCACTGAACCCAATGGACAAGTATTGAAATGTATAGATACTGGATGTATCATATCGTGATTACGTATAAGTCTCAGGTGCTCTAAGATGCGAATGTTGAGCACTCCACTTGTGAGACCAACGTATTGTTTCTTACATCCACATTGTAATACATATACTACAAAAGATATCTGACAGGACATGAAGGATCTGATTTTAAAATTATGTGTTTCGTTACAATTGGAAAAATGTGTAGATTTTCTCATAAATGGACAAATTTTACAGTGGACGCATTTAAACGAACCCTGTAAACGAACCCTGTAATGTAGGAAATAGTGATATTCTATTTTTCTTACGGGTATCAGGCTGTAGCATACTTGGTGACAAAAGATTACCTATGTGGCAGCTTTTCGAAAGACTATACGAGGACCAGTACATACCATATTTTGTAACAATGGGTCCAAAGATAACGTGACCCAATGTTTCTGAATGATTGCTTTAATGGCATTAGATTGTTCACTGAAATTAGTAATAAAATAGGGTGCATCTGAGTTCTCTTGAGATATGGTCGTGTCTGATCTTTTCATGTTTGTGTTAATTAGCGAATCTCTTTCAGTGCCCAATGCTATTTCATAAGCCGTGTCTAGGTCCTGCTTGGCATACCCTCTTGCCAGGAATCTGTCCCTCATCTCACCCGCACTGTGTATAAAGGCACCCAGAGTGGAACAGTTCCGACGCAAGCGAAGGAACTGGCCCCTTGGAATGCCTCTGACCAGAGGGCGGAGGTGACAACTTCTGGCATGCAGTAAAGAGTTCCTTGCATTGTCTTTTCTAAAGATGTCTGATTGAATTTTGTGATTGATATCAACGTAAAGATTGAGATCAAGAAATTGAATTTGATGCATGTCAAACACGTGTAAATTTTAAATTCAATGTGTTATCTGCCAAATAAACAAAGAACTTTTTAAGGTCCTCCTCCCCACCACTTCAGATCAAAAGCAGGTCATCAATATAGCGCTTATAAAACGCTATATGATGCCTGTAAGGATTAGAATCTCCAAACACGTGGGACGCCTCCCACCAACCCATGAACAGGTTGGCATAGGAGGGGGAAAACGAGGTCCCCATAGCTGTCGTACGTGTTTGGAGATAAAACTGTCGGTCAAAAAGAAAGTAGTTGTGAGTGAGTGAAAATCTAATACTATCCAGTAAAAAAGCAGTGTGTGCAGGTGAAAAGGGAGAGTAATCTGTGAGAAAAAATTCCACAGCTGTGAGCCCGTGATCGTGGTGAATAATGTTGTAAAGAGAAGCTACATCTAGTGTAACCCAGATGTAGTGTGAGTGCCATGTAAAGGATGCTAGAAGTGATAAAACATGCTTGTGTCCAAAATGTGTGAAGGTAGGGTGTGTACAAGTGGTTGTAAAAAGTGATCTATGTATTGCGAAAGGTGCTCTCCCAGGGAAATGATTGGTCTACCGGGAGGTGAATGGAGTGTCTTGTGAATTTTGGGGAGGTGATGAAAGATGGGTATAATGGGATCTGGAATGGTGAGGAAGTCTCGCTCAGATGGAGTGAGAATCTGTAAAATCTCACCTTCTTCCATCAATTCCGCAAATTCTTTAAGAAATTGAGGGGTCGGATCATTGGCAAGAACTGCGTACGCTTCTTGGTCTCCAAGCTGCCGTTGAGCCTCTGACACGTAGTAATCCCTGTCCAGGACCACTGTCGCGCCCCCTTTGTCGGCTTTTCTAATACAAATGCAATCATTATCAGCAAGTGATCTAATGGCCGCCCTTTGGTCAACTGTAAGATTATCAACATGTGATCCACAAACAGTGGATCCTTTGGGCCCTACTCCCTTGGCAAGAAGTGATAGATCTCTTTCTATAGCTTTTTGAAAGGTGTCAATATACTGCCCTTTCATATGGGAAGGGTAAAATGTAGACTTCTTTTTGAAACCCGAATTAATACTACCCAAGAAGGAAGTTGGGTTATCTACTGTGTTGTTTTCAGTAAAGAGATCTATCAAATCTTGCTGGTGGCACAGATCTTGGGAAGCCTAGGGGAGCAGAAACAACAGGGTTACGTCAAAAATAGGTAACATGTTATTTTTTGTCCCAATCCTGGAGGAAAAAAATCGTTTCAGAGTTAATTTGCGTGTAAACTTGAAAACATCTACCATGGTAGAGAAGAGGTTAAATTTTGTACTCGGTGCAAAGGATAGTCCAAGATGTAAAATTGACAATTCAGATTGAGGAAGTTCATACTGTAGTTAGAGATATTTATCACGTTACTGTTCGTAATGTTCAGGTCTTTAATCTCTTTGACGGCTTCCCACTGTACATTTTTCCTTCTGCCTCTTCGTGTCTTTCCCCGTTTTTTGAAGACTTCTGGCTGACCGCTCTGCTCGAATGTGTCGTCTCACTGGATGCGGCATTGTCCTCTCCAGATGATGGACAGAAATCGCTCTCAGAGAAGGAGAAAGAAACTGCATGGGATGTTAGTTCATTATCTTTAGAACTCTTGAGAATAGATTTATTGCCACCTCCCTCTTTATAGGATTTTTTTGGTCTCGGTTTGTTCTTATTTCTAGAGGATAGTTTTTGCCAAATATAAATTTGGTGTGCCTCATAGTCTGCTTTATCCCTCTCGAATTTGGTTTGTTTGTTAAGCATGATAGTCTTTTCTTGTTTGTTCAGTTTAGTGGCTATTTTAGAATCCAGTTCCTTAAAATTCTCCATATGGGAAAAGGCTTGTAACTTCTTTTGTAAGTCTGCCACTTGTTTGGACACAGCCTTGTTTTCTTGGGCTTTGAATTGAATAATTAGGTCCATTAATTTAAACGAACAATCATTAAGTATAAGACACCATTGCTTTTCAAATTCTCCATTGACAAATCCAAAGGATGGGGTTTTAGTGTGGCGCAGCCCTCTAGGTATACGTTTAACACGGTTATAATTTTCCATAGTGGTAATCTCCCACCATAATCTTTGGCGTTGTAATAAACATTTTTCCAATCTTGCAAAATGCATCTTAAGGTCTGCCGTGTCAAAGTTCATTGTTATTACTAAAAAAGCCTCCGCTCTGTGAGAACGATTAGAAATGTTGCAGCAGCTGAATAAAAATTCTGGATCATGTTCAGTATCCATATTGGTGTAGCCCTTTGGTGTATAGTGTGCCCCTAGTGTTAGATAAACACTTGGTAGATGACTGTCCCCACACTGTGTATGCAGTATAACCAGGGGATTTATATTGCAAGACTCCAGTCCATAGGTTATAAATG
The DNA here is from genome assembly GCA_036426205.1 of Ascaphus truei. Taxonomy (NCBI): domain Eukaryota; kingdom Metazoa; phylum Chordata; class Amphibia; order Anura; family Ascaphidae; genus Ascaphus; species Ascaphus truei. The sequence goes on from CM071568.1 coordinate 236,922,870, forward strand.
CTTGTGTTATGCTGAGCTGCTGACAGAGTGTGATATCCGAAAGAAAAAACTGTCCTGCGCTTCAGCTACACAGCAGTGCACCAAAGGTGCTGAGCATAACTAGTTGTAGCCTTGTGCTCCTGCGTCTGTTGTGCCTTGTGCTCTCTTGCAGTTTTTGGATCCTACATGTACCGACCCGACTTGACTACTGAACCCCTCTGGATACCGACCCCGGCTTACCTTCGACTACGTGTACCTCTCCAACCCAGACCACGGCTATACAGACTTCTATGATTCTGATATCTCCAACCTCAGACCAAGGCTTAACAGACTTTCATTATTCTGACCTCTCCATCCCAAGACCTTGGCAAGTATCTGGACTAACCCGCTCTCTCTAACCCAGACCGGCTACGTTGACTATCCGCCTGCCAGGCACGTTTCCGCTGCTATGGGTGCGTGGTTCTATACTTCCCCACCTCAGTACCAGGCTCCTGTCTTGCTCGTGGGTAGTGCAAGAGTTACAATAAGTCAGCTGGCTCCGGTCCAACCCTACCGCAAGCTGAAAGCCTTCTCTGGTGTGCGGCCCCACGTCACTGGGATATGAGGCGTCCGAGGAATGGTGTGACATGGCGGTGCAAGTATTGCCAGAGTGGACATGCATGGACGCTGTCAAGAGACAGACTCGTAGAAAGCCTAAGGTCTCCTTCTGCCAACATGGTACTATTTTACCGCGAGTGTCACCCGGAGGCTGATGCTCAAGCACTTATCCAGGCTCTAAACAAACTTACAGAGTCCCAGACAATGCCATCTCTCTAATGGCCCAGTTCCATGCCCTTACTCTAACCGAGGGAGAAGTGTCAAAGTTCCTACGACGTATTCACTTGGTCCTTTGGACTCTGGTGAACAAAAAGATTGTCCGAGCCTCCAAGGCAGATGACTTCAGAACCAAAAACCTACGGGGAGCATTACCTATGCACCCGGTCGCCATTTGGATCAGCTGCACTCTTTCTACGGAACATCCACAGTTTTGAAGACTTAATGGACAAAGTGCAAGCTCAGGAGATTATCTTGCGTGCCCATGCTCCCACGATATCACGGGGGTCTTCTAAAGGAGAGTCCTGTGCCTCACTCAAAGGAAAAGTCGATGGGGGCATCGACCCCGAAGCCCAAGGAGGCATAAAGTACTGAGGATAATTTCTCTTGGAGGACGCCTGCAGCGGCACCCAGGATGCCCCGGAGGGACTCAACTCAAGGACCGGTGCGAACCAGAATAACGTCTGCTACAACTGTGAACAGGAGGGACACAACTCTTGGGACTGTCCGAAGCCCAAAAAATCCAACCCTATGGTCATGACCTGCAAGGTGCAACTAACAAACACACTCCCCATCATCGGGAAGTGCCTCAGAGCCTAACCTCGATAAAGCATCCCCACCGGACGCCTGCAGTCGTGTGGCACCAGCCGCTACTATGAATCCTCATCGGCTTTGCTGGAAACCCCCACCTGGCCTCTCTTCCCCCCACCTCTTCCATCATCCATCATCATGTTGAATCCGTTCCTTGTCTTGTGCTGAACTTTCCTCATCTGATAATTGGATCCTGAATATCAGAAGGTGGGTCAACAGGAGAAAGGAAGAGCACCCACTCTGAGCACCACATACTTTTGATCCCCCTTCCAAGCCACAGGGGGTGCATCCGATAATCAGGATGGGGAAGGAAGCAGAAGCAAGGTTTTAGTTTTTCTGCCTCTGATTCGGGCCCATAGTTCTGAGCCCCGGTCCGAATTAAATTGAACAGAAGTCCTGAATTATCACATTTAGCTCATCTGACACCCTTCCAATTCAAGGGGTTCTTCTTCCACAACTGCAGAACCATGCTTAATATATTTATACACATGCTTAAATCTATATATGATGCTTCCATTTGTATATGTAATATATTGTAGAAAATAAAATTAAAAAATAAAATCATTTGTCTATATATATATATATATTGAATGACCTAGGCGCAAAAAAACCCTGACGAAGCCACATTGGAGAAACTTGTAGGGCAGATCATTAGCAGAGAGAGTGACAAGCTGATCTCCATCACGGAGCCGGAGAGCTGCATTCCAGCAGCAGAGAGGAGATCTCGCGAGACCGGAGGTCACGTGACGCGGAAGTGACTGCGTGAGTTTGCTGAACTCGGAGCCGGAGCCAATTCATCACAGAGTGTGAGAGACTCATATACAAAGCTCTCAAATGCTTTTATACAACTCACAGAGTGTGAGATACTCATATACAAAGCTCTCAACTGCTTTTACACAACTCCCAAAGTGTGAGTTGATTACTTATTTAGGTTGTTTTACCATTGTTTTAATAAAAGGTTTTATGCTATGCTGTTCCTTTTCCCTACTTTATCCCTGTATGGGATCCGTCTGTAAGACTGAATTTATACACCCAGGCGCACTGCGACCACTGCGAAGCACTGCGAAGACAGCTGCTTGGAAGTACAGAGAGTCCCTGGCAGAGAGACAAGAAATCTTCAAGCTGAGTTCCTGATCCCAGAGTGGATAAAAGGCGTATATTAACCAAGGTTGCTGTAAGTACATATCTCACCTATACTGCGATTCTGATTAATTGACATACTACCCTATGATGATTCTTTTTCTCTTTTTCTCTTTCTCTCCGTGGTTTTTTTGCGCCTAGGTCATTCTTCTTTGCACATTTACTATCGGCGATTGTGGAGCCGTGGACATTAGTGGCAGCAGATTGATTAGGGTCAGTCAGTTTATTAAGCATTAATACCTCTCGTTTATTTTATAATTGGTCAGGTACAGTTTTTATATTAATTACTGTGTTGAATTATTGTTTGAAGTTGCGCTGTATGTATCTAGATAGAGATAGAATCTTAGTTAAGTTATGGTGAGTAAAAAAAGTGACAAAAACCCTCCACAGCAAAGCATATAGCAAATGGAAATATAACTGTATGCTCATTTGCATGTCTTAGGCAGGTCTGCAACCCCGCCTTTCACCATTATCACACAGCACTTCCACTGCAGCAAGGGATTCTGGGAAATTACATGCAAATGAGCACACAGTGACACTTTTTGCTTCAAAACCATTTTAAACATGGTTCCCTACAGGCTTAAGCTCGCTGCATGGTCACAGCTTTAAGTACAGCCAGGGTTAAGATGCATAGCCAGTAAACCCACCCACAGACAGCTGTTTCGACCTTAATGGGTCTCATCAGTGTGGGGTTGGTTACTGGCTATGCAAAGCTGAAGCAATGAGGATGGAGTTTGCCATACTTAGTGGCATTGTGTGCTCATTTGCATGTAATTTCCCAGAATCCCTTGCAGTGGAAGTGCTGGGTGATAATGGTGAAAGGCGGGGTTGCAGACCTGCCTAAGACATGCAAATGAGCATACAGTTATATTTCCATTTGCTATATGCTTTGCTGTGGAGGGTTTTTGTCACTTTTTTTTACTCACCATAACTTAACTAAGTATGGTAAACCCCATCCTCATTGCTTCAGCTTTGCATAGCCAGTAACCAACCCCACACTGATGAGACCCATTAAGGTTGAAACAGCTGTCTGTGGGTGGGTTTACTGGCTATGCATCTTAACCCTGGCTGTGCTTAATCCTGTGACCATGCAGTGAGCTTAAGCCTATAGGGAACCATGTTTAAAATGGTTTTGAAGCAAAAAGTGGCACTGTGTGCTCATTTGCATGTAATTTCCCAGAATCCCTTGCTGCAGTGGAAGTGCTGAGTGATAATGGTGAAAGGCGGGGTTGCAGACCTGCCTAAGACATGCAAATGAGCATACAGTTATATTTCCATTTGATATATATATATATATATATTTACATAACTATATCTATGTCCCCGGTTCCGCCTTGTTTCTCTCCCCCCCCCCCCCTCACTCCTCTTAGCTCCGGTGCAGGGAGGTTGATGCTGGCAAGCAGGTCGCCTGAGACCCGCAGGGTGCCGCCATGACAGAAGGCTCGCGCATGTAGAGCACCCGGCAGCCATTAGAAGGGTCGCACATGTGCAGTATAGAGCATAGCAGTGGCCATTAAAGGAGCAGGTCCGCAGGGGAACTACAAGTCCTATAATGCAAAGGGACTGTGGACCAGATGATGCTACTCAGCCAATAGTGCGCCCGGAACTCCTGCAATGAGATAGATACATTTGAAACGTTCAGGGAAGCACGCCAGTCAGAAGCCGGACAGCAAGGGGATAGGTAAGGTCCGTGGAGAAGTGCTCCAGTGGACTAGGCCAGATAACCACCTTCCGGTCCCAGCTAGGCCATGACCATCCATAGCTTGTGGTGCTTTAGGGAAGGCCCCTCAGATAGGGATGCTCCCCTTTGCCTGCTAGTGCAGGTATCGGTTGCAATCTGATGGACGCACACGGTGTGCGCGGCCTGCGTCTAGGCCAGAACCAGGTCCAATCAAGTCAGAAACTATTCTGAGGTGGTACACTCCCCGCGGGAAGCCACCTAACATGGAGGTGGAACTTCGTTGCCGGATGGATCGGTTGCCAATTACTACCCAGCGGCACCCGGGTGCTAGAGTGCCCAGGAAAGTATCTTCATAAGTGCACCAACATTCACGTGGGCAGCGCTGTCCCACACTTGGGGTGGGAAAGACCCTTGGGGTTTGGACATTGGGACACTGGTGCCCCTGCAACCAAGTACTGTGGGGATATTCCGCGGGTCGGTATATATAGATATATTGCCTGTTCTTGTTACTGTTATTGTTTATTACCTCCCAGTAAATACTGTTCTCCATACTCTGTGTGTGATTTACTGGGCATATTGTCTTGGGAGGGGCTATCCTACAATGTGAGGATCCTAACCAAGTGGAGGTGCTGTTCAATAGATCTATACACACCAGGCTCCCAGTGCCGGAGGATCAGGCCTCCTGTATGCCGCATAGGTATTAGCAGCACATGTAGTCGCCCTGACACAGGGATATATATATATATATATATATTTGTTCTCTTGCTGTACAGTATATGCGCAGGCTCAGTATAGTACATGGCGTTGAATACAGCTGCGACCGCCTTTATCCTAAGGCGGTCGTAGCCACGCCGCTCTGATAACCGCGGCCAGACGCAGTCTGTTTTGTTTTTTTCCGGAGCGGTTTGCAATATGTTAGCGCTCAGATTTTTAGCGCTGTCTGCAATACCGTCTATACTCAGGTGGGCGATCGCGAGCTGTTGTCTTAAAAGTCGAATAGCAATTCAACCTACAGTACAGCAGTACATTTTCTGCAAGTCTGTGTGTGCACGTGCAGTAATTGTAAATTTGAAGATTTATACAGTATTACAAAAACATAACGTCGTGTCTTCTTCGAATATAAAATGATCACATTTATACAGTATATGTATTATTTAGTAATCAATATTTTTACTTCTTTTCATACTGTTTATTTTATGCGCATGCGTGTACTGTACAGTATGTCTCATTTGAACATTGTTGTAACGCATAGGCGTGTTACAGTATCATATTTTGGCGCATTAAACATTATGATGACATTTTGAAAATATTTCTTTGAACTGATAATCCATCATATAGCGCTCTCCCCCTCGCCCCTGCACACACACAAGGCTCAAGGATTTCAACTTCTTAGCTACACCTCTCCCACACCATTCATTTGTAATGGATGGCTTTCTGGCTTGAATCTTCCCGAGCGTGGCATTACATTCGTGTATGACTTCCCATTCATTTAGAAGTTCAAGTTTGAAAAAAAAGTTTTGTTTTTTTTGTTATTTTTTTCCGTTTCTCGGCATGTGCCTGCATAACAATTCTTGATATTCTGAGAATCAATCTTGACTGTTGCTTTTTAATTCTACACTAGTCATGCACGTTCTTTATGAGGTGGGTGGCATAGTACTGTGATTTTTATTTGGGGGTGTGGGGATCAAAACTTTGATGACCTGTTGAAAATATTTCTTTGAGCTACAGGTAATCCATCATACAGCTTCCTCCCCCTCCCCCTCCACCCCCCGCACACACACAAGGCTCAAGGATTTCAACTTCTTATCAACACCTCTCACATATGTGATAATCCGTTCCCGAATTTAATATGTTAATCTGATTAGCCCTTCTTGGCCCTTCAACCACTAACCACTTCACACACACGCCTTACAACGTGAGGGGTTGGGGGGGGGGGGTGTTTCAATGATATTATTATCGTGAATGTAAATAAATATTTATTTTATCAGGAATAAAAATACAAATCATGAATAATACAAATGTCAGTCTTTATCTTCTTTGTACACATACTGTAGTTCTTCTGTCAGTTGAAAATTAAGGGCCGGCGGCACCTCATCCGTTTTTCTTCTGCTGTAGTTGGCAGAGCAGGGAGGCAAGTACAGCAGAAGAAAAAGGATCAAGAATGATTATTCCAGAACCCAGTGGTATTTACAACCTGTCTACACATATTCAAAAGTAATGTTTGTTGGGCTGTAAGTATAAGGGATTACACTTTGCCCCAAGTTCTAAACCTAGGGCATTTGATCTTTTCGTCGATCTTGATGGTTTTATACAGACATTGACACTGAAACTTTATTTTTCTATTAGATCGGCGAAGGGTCAAGTTAGTATGTCAAATGAGCGTAGTGAAGGTGATATTGGTTGCCTAAAAGTTTTGGTAGATCTGATGGATGAATCTATTTCACAAGAGGATTGCATCCTATATTCCCCAATGATGATGAGACGAATGAGAATTGGTTGGATCTTATGTATGATATATTCCTTACAGAGAGTAGTGCGCACTTCATTTAGACCAAAGTCTCTCTTCTACCCTTATCAATCCAACTGTAGCTATATAGATACATTTTATACACTTGTATTGCAGAATTTTGAGAGTCTTTGTCTGGAATCACCGTATATTACGGGTAATTAGACAGTGGGTGAATCCGAGGCACTGAAGGAATTAAAACAACTTGATTATAAAATCACTATCAGACAAGCCAATAAGGGAGGTAGCATCGTGATATAGGATCATGAGGAATATGTGGCTGAAGCATTGAGATTGCTGTCAGATAATAATTCTTATTCATTGTTGTGTGATGACACTATTTTGGATTATCAATTAGAGCTATGTTCTTTATTGAAAAAAGCTCTAGACAATAAACTTATCTCTAAAGAGGAGTTTAAATACCTATACATCAACAACCCACGTATTCCTATCTTCTATCACCTCCCGAAGGTGCACAAGAGCCTCGTGAACCCACCAGGTAGGCCCATTGTTTCAGGGGTGGAGTCTGATGTTGAGCGTGTCAAAGTACATACAGTAGACCACTTTTTACAACCTTATGTGGTCCAACTTCTGTCATACATTAGGAACACGCTCCACGTCATAGACTCCATCTATTCCATTCATTGGCAATCTTCTTACAAATGGGCCACCTGTGATGTCCAATCATTATATACTTGTATACAGCATGACAAGGGTCTCGAGGCAATTGGGCACTTTCTGGGAGGTTACATGATACACAGTGCAGTTTCATTCTCTCCCTTATCGGCTTCATATTGAACCACAATTATTTTCTGTTCGGTGAGGGCTTCCATCTGCAGACCTGTGGTGCGGCCATGGGCACTATGTTCTCCCCCAGCTATGCAAACCTCTTTATGGGGTATTGGAGTCCACATTTATTTGGCCCAATGCATGGCTTAGGGTGGGCTTGGTGTTCTATGGCCGGTACATTGATGACATCTTGATGATCTGGGATGGCGGCAATCTTGAGCAGATTCTTGGTGAATTTAATCTTAATGATATGGGCCTCAGATTCATGCACCAGGTCAATTCCCTGAGTGCTGTCTTTTTAGATCTGGAGTTGTCGATAGACGAGGACATGAAAATTAATACACAAGTGCATTTCAAGGATGTGGTGGTCAATAGTTACCTTCATGCGATGAGCAGCCACCATCACAAGTGCTTCCGAACATCCCCCTGAGTCAATTTAACAGACAGGAGAAATTGCTCGTTTGACCACATCTTTGAACTGCAGTCCGGTCATCTTATTGACAACTTTGGACAGAAGGGTTACAATAAAGACATCGTACAAGAGGCATTTCATAGGGTTAGAGGCACTGAACAGATGGATCTGTTGGCAAAATCTAAATCAAAACAGCCTAAGGTTTTAGAAAGCAAGTATCCCTACTCTAATGGTGCTAAATTTATCACCAAATATAGTGGGTATTCCAATAAAATTAGAACTATTGTTAACCATCACTGGAAGATTTTGCTTTCGGACCCAAGTATGAGTATGAAAAATCTACTTGCACCGAGCAAACTCAGCGAGGCTACTCAGGTTGCTGGTGGATGTCATGTTGTATCGGGGAACCTCAAGTGTGGTAGATCTCGATGCACAATGTTCAGGTTTCTGATACATTTGCTTCTTTTAGTAACCGTTCTGTGCACACTCTTAAAAGTTCTATCAATTGTTTGTCAACATACATAGTGTATCTTCTCTCTTGTTCGTGCGATCTTCAATACATAGATCGCACGAAACGAGCACTGTGCGTCAGATTCCTTGAACACAGATGTGCAATTATCAAGGGTGTCCTGGTGCACAGTGTTCCTCGCCACTTCTCTCAGGTCCACACAAAAGATCCGAGTAGGCTCAAGATTATAGGGATTGAGATTATTTCTCAATCCAAATTAGGAGGTGATAGATTTCAATCATTGTGTATTAGGGAATCCTTTTGGATATACCACCTTGATACACTTTCACCCAAAGACCTTAATGAGTGTATTGACACGAGTATACTGGTTTGAATCCGTTTTTCCAAAGCTGTCCTTGTCTCTCTGCTTACAGTCAATTTCACTGATTTATCACTGTTATCATTCATGTCTGTAATAAGACATGAGCTACCCATTATGGATGATTTCCAATGTCCTCTATCTCTGGGGGCAGTTTCTGCTCTTTTATGTTTAACAGCTTCAAGTTTGAATTATTTAGGTTCTGAATATTATTCTAGAGTATAGCATTCCTATTTTATAGTTTAAAGTTTCCCTATATACAGTAGGATTGGTAATGTTTTTAATGTTTTTTTTTATTTAGTATAGTATAGCTTTAATAAAGTAAATTGTTTAAGTCCTATTGTTCCCACTATATATTTTAAATTATCATAAGTAATAGTATTTTTAAAATATCTTTAAATTAAAATATATATTTTTGAAAAATGTATTTATTATTATTAATTATCACAATTTTATTATTAATATTGTTATTCCTGATGAATGAATTTTGGATTGGTTTTATAATATCAGGTTAAGACAATATATTTGTATTTCAATTATATAGTTTGAGTATATATTAATATTTTGAGAGTTCAGTTATTCATTATCATTCTTAATTTTCTATTTATATGGTGTGGACAATTTGATGTGAGTGTTTATTCACACGTATTTATATGAATTGTTTGTTTTTTTAAATGTATTGTTATCACAGGCATACACTTAGTATTGTATTGAATAGTAGTTGGTAGATTAGTATCGGTTGAATTAGCATCAGCAGATACCAGCATTTGAGAAGGAGTTTACTTGAACTCCAGCCTATTTAATTGGCTGTTGTGGACCAATCTAGACCCCCTGATGAAGTCACGAGGCATGACAAAACGCATAGGGACGTGGTGATGTCATCGTGTGAGGGCGCATGCATGAGGAGTTCCAGCTGATTCTCTTATTTGCCGGTATCCTATTGAAACAGAGGTAAAGCACAGGAGGCACTGTGAGATGCTGCGGGGTCATGCCAGCTCGTGGTAGGAGCTGTATGCGGCTATCATCCGATCAGGTGCACCCTATATATCCTGGACTCCTCCACTCCCATTGATGACTCCCTATAGAGATTTCTCTTCCATGTGTGTTCTTTTAGAATCGTGTAAGTGCAATTCCTTGGGACTGCTTCTTTTTTAATAAATGCACTTTATTTTATACAGTTACATGCTATGGAGCCTGCGCTTCTATTTTTTTTTTTTGTGTGATATATATATATATATATATATTATATTTACACAATCCCACTTGAGTATATAAAGACGAGGCTGTAGCTTTTTTAACCTTTATTTTTAACTTGTAGAAATAATTTTGGTTTAATAGACATTCTGTTAGTAATTTTTTTTTTATGTTCTCTGTTATAATCTGTAAACATAACATAATCTCATTTAACTGCTCACACACCAGATATATACACAATGGAATAAATACATGCAATATATTTAACGCCTTGTACTATACTGAACCTGCGCATATACTGTACAGCAGGAATACAAAAATATGCATAATTTTTAAAGAAACAAACAAAACAATATATAACATCATTAATTTCATGATACAAAGTATTCCAGTGCAATTATATTAGATTTAATATTTAACATGTAGTTATAAATATATATTTTGGTGTGTGTGTCTCTTCCCTCTGAAATAATGCAACACCATAATCAAAACTCAAAAAAACTTTTAAATGCAAAACAAATACACCGGGTTAAGTAAATATCTTTAATTTAAAATACAGGGAATTATAATATAATACAGTACATGCATAAAATCTGTAAGACCGTGCTCTGTGACAATTTGTTTACGACATGGTTCTTCTAGTCTCGTAAAAGAATTTCCAATAGGAAACGGATATAACTTCTCCACTACCCAACTACGCATCCAAACAAAAAAAAAATCATATTTAGAAGGACTTGCTTTAAAGTGGAGGTTTATTTTTACATATCTCTCTGCAGTGTTTTTATTTGTTCCACCAACTCATTCAGTTTATGATTTGTACATTAAATGGCCAGCAGAGGTCACTCAAGGTAACCACATTTCTGAAAAAAGATCTACGCCTGACACGTGGTATTAAAACAAAAAATGCCCTTTACAATGACATAAAACAAGGTGGAAGTTGGGTGCACACCAAAATATAGATAAATATAAAAGTATACTTAACAGTTCAGGTGCTCGCAGACGGACAGGGAACACCAATTGGTCCAAGGATAAATACAAAAAAGATCAAGAGCTTGAGAAAAGACCAGTAGTTTTTGAAATGTGCGTCGCTCTGGAGTTTTGTCTGACTGCCTGATAATTTTGTATTAAATGATCTTTTTTTCACTTGTGAGTGCTGCAGTTTTGGTCTTCTTATATATATATATATATCACACAAGATGTGTTCTAATTAAATACTTTTTTTGATCATTTCAATTACATTTCTGCTTTGTTCTTAGTTAAATCTGAGTGCTTTTTCTTGGGTTCTTTTCTCTTTGTGTGATTATATATACAGTTGTGTGAAAAAGAAAGTACACCCTCTTTGAATTCTATGGTTTTGCCTATCAGGACATAATAGCAATCATCTGTTTCTTAGCAGGTCTTAAAATTAGGTAAATACAACCTCAGATAAACAACACACATGACATATTACACCGTCGTGCTTTATTTAACAAAAATAAAGCCAAAATGGAGAAGCCATGTGTGAAAAACAAAGTACACCTTATGAGTCAATAGTTTGTAGAACCACCTTTAGCAGCAATAACTTGAAGTAATCATTTTCTGTATGACTTTACCAGTCTCTCACATCGTTGTGGAGGAATTTTGGCCCACTCTTCTTCACAACGTTGCTTCAGTTCATTGAGGTTTGTGGGCATTTGTTTATGCACAGCTCTCCTAGGGTCCAGCCACAGCATTTCAATCGGCTTGAGGTCTGGAATTTGACTGGGCCATTGCAACACCTTGATTCTTTTCTTTTTCAGCCATTCTGTTGTAGATTTGCTGGTGTGCTTGGGATCATTGTCCTGTTGCATGACCCAATTTTGGCCAAGCTTTAGCTGTCAGAAAGATGGCCCCACATTTGACTCTGGAATACTTTGGTATACAGATGAGATCATGGTCGACTCAATGACTGCAAGGTTCCCAGGTCCTGTGGCTGCAAAACAACCCCAAATCCTCATCCCCTCCACCACCGAGCTTGATAGTTGGTATGAAGTGTTTGTGCTGATATAATGTGTTTGGTTTTCATCAAAAGTGGCACTGTGCATTATGGCCAAACATCTCCACGTTGGTCTTGTCTTTCCAAAGGACATTGTTCCAGAAGTCTTGTGGTTTGTTCAGATGCCACTTTGCAAACCTAAGCCATGCTGCCATGTTCTTTTTAGAGAGAAGAGGCTTTCTCCTGGCAACCCTTACTTGTTCAGTCTTTTTCTAATTGTACTGTCATGAATTTTAACATTTAACATGCTAACTGAGGCCTGTAGCGTCTGAGATGTAACTCTTGTTTTTTTTTCCATTTCTCTGAGCATTGCACGGTCTGACCTTGGGGTGAATTTGCTGGGACGTCCACTCCTGGGAAGATTGGCAACTGTCTTGAAAGTTTTACACTTTTGAATAATCTTTCACTGTAGTGTTTCACTTTCACTGTAGAATGATGGACTTTAAATTGTTTGGAAATGGCCTTATAACCCTTTCCCTTTCCCTTTCCCTTTCCAACAATTGCTTCTCTAAGATCATTGCTGATGTCTTTCCTCCTTGGCATTTTGTTAACACACACCTGAATGCTCCAGACCAGCAAACTGCTAAAACTTCTGCTTTTATAGAGGTGGTCACACTTGCTGATGATCAATTAATCAATGGCATTTGATTAGCAGCACCTGTCTGCTACTTAGCATCTTAATTCCTATGGAGCAGTAAGGGTGTACTTAGTTTTTCACACATAGCTTCTCCATTTGGCTTTATTTTTGTTAAATAAATTATGATGCGGTGTAATATATCATGTATTGTTGTTCATCTAAAGTTGTATTTACCGAATTTTAAGACCTGCTAAGGAACAGATGATTGTTATTATGTCCTGATATGTAAAACCATAGAATTCAAAGAGGGTGTGCTTTCTTTTTCACACTACTGTACTGTATATATCCCTGTCTGAAAAAATGTGTGCTTGAAAGCCAAAGTATGTTATGTATCATTAAGGAGGTTGTTTTAAAAATGTATATCTAATGCTAAAAGCAACACAATTGAGGCCTCCATGAAAGGTTGATGTTTATCATCAGTAGCACTCCAAATAAAAAAGAAATCAATGTAGCGAACATAATAGGATAATAGAATAAATTGGATCATGTAGTAATGTATTAAATATTGTGCTTTAACAGAGAATTTACTGTTAAATTCCATTTCCACTTATTTGTAACTTTGGAACAAAAACTCTTTAGTATTATACTGTAAAAAAAAATTCAACAAAATACTTTTTTGTCCACAGACAATAAGAGATTAGAACCAAAGTTGCATTTTTTTTCTGAGGGCTGACTTTCTAAAGTAGGTTTTGTAATTTTCAGAATATTTATGATTCAAACTCTCATCTTTAATATGTAAAACAATACTTGACATTGTACCTACTATCTCAGTGTTTTACCACAGGGACAGAAAGCCAACAGTAACTAAGTAAAAATAATGCCTAGGCTTATTTAGACTTACTTTTATCAACCTTGTATGTCCCTCAAGTATGTAATGCTTAACTACTAAATATGCCATGCCTTTACAAAAAATTATCACATATGTATAAAACTGCAATAGATGTTGGAGATGATTACACTGAAAACTTTATTTCTGAACAAATATTGGACATCTTCTCTGAATTAAAGCCAATCTTTTGCTGACATTGACACAAATAAGCAGTTAATTGCTCATGGTTGTTAAATAAATGTGAGTAGTATAGACAGTTTTATGTGCTTCTTCTTAAAGATGCAATACCCCCAAAAATGTGTTTTTGCAAACTCAGGAAATCAGCAACTCCTAAACACTGCAGCACTATGTTTATTTATTTCTCAGAAAAGTTATAAAGTGTCCATTGAGTTGAATGGACTGTACGATGTATTCCATTGCAGGAAGCTTATTTGTGGTATAGCATGCTTAATAAATATGGTCCTAAGGTTCCCTGCAATTTTCCTGATAATTTGCAAATTGTACCAAATACAAAAGATTTTACAGTCCATCTGACCTCAAACGCGCTATTAGAGAGGGCTGGGATTAATTTCAATGCATCTGATCTCAGACACGTTAATAGAGAGGGTTGGGGTTCCTTGCAATGCATTTAATCTCAGACGCGCTATTAGAGAGGGTTGGGGTTCCTTTCAATGTATCTGATCTCAGACATGCTATTATAGAGGGTTCGGTTTCCCTACAACACAACTGATCTCAGACACGCTATTAGAGAGGGTTGAGGTTCCTTACAATGCATCTGATCTCAGAGTCACTATTAGAGAGGTTTAGCATTTGATCTCAGACACGGTATCAGAATTTCACAATATAATTATAGGGTTCCTTAACCAAATTATATTGTTATAATTAACGTACCCGGATAACATACATACTGTATGTTTATCTAGTGGTTTGAAACAAAAAAAAGGAAAATTATAATTATACTGTATGGTTAAATTCTGATTAACCCCAAACCTCTTTAATTGTGCTTCTGAGGTCAGATGCATTGTAAGGAACCCCAACCCTCTATAATAGCATGTCTCGGATTAGATGCATTGTAAGCAATCCCAAACCTCTCTAATAGCGCGTCTGAGATCCGATGTATTATAAGGAAGCCCAGCCCTCCCTAATAGCATGTCTCAGATCAGATGCATTGTAAATTCTTCTGTATTTAGTAGAATTTGCAAATGACCGGAAAATTGCAGGGAACACTTAAGGGACATACGTGTAACCCGTGGGTTCCTAGAAACCCCTGTTGATCTAGATGGTGCAATTAGTCCCAAAACACAAACCACCATTTTTAAATTGCATCGATTCGTGACAGCGGCGCATGCATGAAGTTTGTCAATATTGTTTCTTACATTTGACATAGAACTTTTACTAGCTGAGGTTAACAGTACCTCAGACGAAAGAGGTTTATTTCACGCAAAGAGAAAGGAAAACATTGCATTAACTGCCTCCTGTCCTAACGCTTCTTATCACAAGAGATGGGCGAATTTTTGGGGTGGATTTGGATCCTCTGCGGATCAGCTGGTTCCTTTAGTCCGCAGATTTACGCGGCTCAATCTTGGATTTTTTTTATCATTGACAATCCCATCTGAGCATTTCATAATCCGCTTGTGGATTTTTAGAATCCAATCTGCGGATTGCTGAATTCGTAGATTGGATTCTAAAACTCCACCAGTATATTGTGGAATCCGCGGAATTCTGTAGATTGGTAAAATCCACCAGCAGATTGTATCCAATGGCATTTTTTTTAAATAATCCGCACGGATGGAAACGGGCACACCCTATCAACGGATTTATACCGCAGAACAGATTTTGCATGGAAAGCTCGGGAAATTCCACAAAACGAATTTTGACAGTTTTGCCCATCTCTACTTATCACCACTCAGTGGAGGCACAAGTGGAGCAAAGCTCAGGCATACAGTAGCTCATTGATACATAAAGTGACACAGAGCCAAAAGGACACAATCTGCAAAGCTCCAGTTTGTGACACTTGATGCACTCACCTTAGCTATTCCCAATTCAAAAACATTTGCTAAAAGTATATAAGAGCAATATGTTATTCACATAGTGAGATCACAGTGAGCATATATATTTATGCAGTTAACAATGTTGACTTCAGACAAGGCAAAACATTGACTGATTCTAAAAGTGATAAATGTATTGCCAGCTAAAGGTTAAAGCCAGTGGGGAATAGCCAGCAATATATTGGAGCTTGTTGTGAAATGTGAGGCTCTATATCAGAATCCCATTATAGTATGCATTTATTGAAGAGTAAAATGAAAAGTACTGTACATTCCAAGATATTAATGGGTATCTTGTTTTTACAAGTATACATCACAAAAGTCTCTGCAAAATCATAAAAATATAAGACATATAAAAATGGACTTCTAAAGCTCTTTTACAAAATCTGTTGCTAAGAAAACTAGTGATAGAAGGAATAGTAACAGTAATAAAAGTAATAGAACTTACATGACAATTCCAGACATTCAAATACCAATACAAAATACAAGTATTTTAATGTGAAACACGTTTTAACCGTAATATAGTAACTTCTTTATAATGATATGATTGGTTTAAGTAAAAATAAAAAATACCTGAACTGAATATATGGTGTGTAAAAAAAACCATGACATAAATGTGAAAAAGGTCAAACACATTTGAAAAGTTTGCCAAGGGTGTGCTGATTCCATTACAGGACAGATACTAAACTAGCTTTTGCATTGTAACTTTTACTTTATCATAGAAATTCATAGAGATTGCTTAGGGCGATGCCGGCATCCAATCACACAGGGACAGATCAGCCTTCAGGCAAATCACTATTTCCCATTTAAGCTTACCTGTACTTGGATTCGTGCCCAATTCCTCAAGAAATAAAGATACAATCAAGCGTTAGCTTAAAACTAGAGTTAATTGTAGCAAATGTTACATGATGATAATCATCAGTTTAGAGGGAGTGGAGTGTTTATTCATGGTTTAATAACAAGAATATTGTACAAATAAGACAGTGAAGGTATGTAACAGGACTATTTAAATTGTGATGTGGGGGGTGGGGGCGGAGACCAAGTCTGCACAGGTGTATAAATACTGTAGATCTGAATTCCCAGAAGTTACTATCTACAGCTAAAACCCTTTCCTAACTTTGGAGAAAAGGTGAGTTGGCTGTCTACTATTTCAGCATTTGGTACTTGGGATTAGGTTACATAGGAAATGAACAATAAGGACACAAGAAAGAAGGAATTCCTTCATCTTTAGTCATTTATTGTCTGACACAGGTTCCACAAAGACGTTTTTATACTCTCTTGGCTGTGTTCATTCTGAATAACCAAGGAAACCGTTTCATTAGGTCTGTATTCTGTTTATGCAACAGGTGTCCATGGAAAGTCTGCCATCCTAAATAGCCTGTGAGCTTGCTATATCTGTACAAGATAGTAATGTATTTCTTCAACTAATATTGCTTGTGCCTTATTATTTCTGCTTTACTCAAAGCACTTGAACGGGTTATTGTAGCACACATTGCCTGTTAATGCTATTGAAATGGCAGCTGCATGTTTGAAATAATACAGAATGGTAGTAATGCAATCTCTGCAGTACTGGAAGGATGAGGGGAGCATTGCACAACAACGCATAGAATTCTATTCCAACACTGCAGGGATGAAAACAATATAATGTAAACCTATACAATGTAGTGTTAGGATTGAGATGAACTGTAAATAATGATTATAGGTCAAGTACACAGCTCACTAAACACTTTCAAGTTTTAGTAATACTATGGAGCATTCATAAAGCTAATGTAAAAAGTGCTTCTAATTCATTTCTACCTGTATTTAACATTTTTTAAGCACTACTAGAACTATTGAAATATATATGTATGGAAATCTGAATGTATACTTAAGTATGTATTATGACAGGCTAAGCAGTAAGCATAAAAAATGGTAATATTGTTTGACCAACTGTATAAAAAAAATACAGCTCAGTAATACACTTTAGACCACTTTGAAACAGTGGCTATTTCAAGTCTCCTTGCTGTAATAAAATACTTTACCAGTTTTATCAAAAAGAGACATTCCTGTTAATGGGGGTTTATTCTGTGATAAATCCCTGGTGGTTTTCCATAACTTTTTTTGGACCCGTTTTGTAACCAGGAAACTGATATTAGTTAACACTGGCATCCTGGCTACATTTGATTTGAAAAAAAAATGATATGTATGTTTTTTGAGTTGTATCATTTTGCAGTCATACAAAGTACAGTATGCAATCGAAAATAGATTTGAAAGAGTAGTGAAGCCCTCCAGCCTTCTTTAGCTGGAATGGTGACTGATTATTGGAATTACTGTGTTATTGCATTTGTGTGGTTTATTTCAGAACTCACCATGGAGAAAGTTCTCAAGACCGTGTTTCTCCTCCTGGTAGCTACCTCCTTCACTCTAGCCAAAGACGCCACAATAAAAGACAAAAAAGTCACAAAATCACCCCAAACACTCTCCAGAGGTAAAGTATTCCCACCCCCACCCTAGTTTCTATATTTCCCTATTTGTTATGCTCAGTACAAAAGAAACATACACGTAATTAGTCCTACCCTCCATTGGTTCTCGTCACCTCTCATGTACTGTATGTCCTAGTTATGTAAATTAATCTTCAGTTCTCATCAATTTTAAATCTACTATTTAAAGTGCTCACTGCACAATTATGTCTTCTTATATGGATCAGTCCAGCAGTTTGCTGAGTTTTCCAACGTTCTTTGCTTGCTATCTGTAGAGCATTGTCCACACCTACATTGTTAAATAATTGACTGTGGTATCTTGTTGCAGGGTGGGGTGATAACCTCAACTGGGTTCAGACGTACGAGGAAGCTTTGTTCCAATCCAAGAATTCGTAAGCACTTTGCAGATTTTTTTTTTGTATCAAGCGAATCAGGGGTGCCATCTAGTGTAGTATTGTGTGTATTTTAAACAGAGTTCAAGTGTTTGGGAAATGCTTACCAGCTAAAAATGGACTACTTGATGCAAACAATACATTAAACTTTCAAAGTAAATTAAAAAGAAACATTTGGGTGCAGGATACACTATAAATCCCAGAGGAAGGCAACTTGTAAAAAAAATGTGTGTGTGTATATATGTATGTATATATATATTATGTGCTTCCTAGATATGTGTGTAATAAGATAAGGTGGTTATACCCAGTATAAAAAAGAATAAATAAAAAGGGCCACGTGTGAATGTGCCCAAAAAATTATAAAATAGCCTAAAGAGTACAAGACATATTAAACTTTAACAATTATAATGCAGACAATAAAATATATTCAAACCGAACGACGAAAAGCTGTGAAATAGTCCAATGTCAGATATGATGTTGAATACAGACAGGAGCAGGCTGCAGCTTCAGTAGTGGTGTTGTCACATTAAGAATACCTAAAAAGAAAAAGAAGCGCAAGCTCCATAGCGTGATACTGTATGGGAAATGTAATGATGTATAAAAAATAAAAAAGTAGGTCTCTTGGATTTGCACTCACAAGAGGACAAATATAAACAGCATTTATGAGATACAATCTCAATAGTGGTGACGTCACTATTAGGGTATACAGCAGTCCATTCCCAGCAGGAAAATAGTCACCAGTCTGATGTATAGTGGAAGTAGGAGGGCATGCACACTGCCAGTGACACAATTACTGGGAGGCACCTGGGAGCTCAACTGTAGAGAGTTGCAAACACGGACCTGAACAACTCCTCACCCACCGGACACCAGCGGTGCTGTGCTCAAGGAGCTCCCTGCTTTCCCCTGGCAAAGGGACTGCTGTATACCCTGATAGTGATGTCACCACTATTGAGATTTTATCTCATACATGCTGTTCATATTTGTCCTCTTGTGAGTGCAAGTCCAAGAGACCTCCTTTTTTATACATCATTACATTTCCCATTCAGTATCACGCTATGGGGGTTATATATATATATATATAAGTTCTTCAGTATTAGGTGATACCTTTTTTATTGGACTAACAATTTATGTCATAGGACATGAAATTGTTAGTCCATAAAAAAGGTATCACCTAATACTGAGAACTCATTTATCGCACTATCGCAACTGGACAACACGGCTATTTTCTGCTATATATATATATATTTATATATATATATTTGATATAGATATATATATATAGATATATATATTATATATAGATATATATATATATATTGTATGTGTATATACACACACACACACACACTTTTTTTCTATGTCTCTAGTAACAACCTATATTGTGTATATATAGGTGGATATATACAGTCATGTTTAAGAGCCCTTACTGCAGTACTTTTACTGCAAATGTCCAGACCTCAAACTGAGTTTTCTAAGCCTATACATACCTACTGTATGAACCACATGCCAGCTTCTGTGTAAGAGACGTGGAGAAACTCACAAAATGCTTAGAAGTTGCTGGAGTGTAATCGTTTCAGTTTCAGATAAGCATTTAAGTACAAAAGGGGTTAATTAGCATTTAAAGTATTTAAAACATATCTGTTTTTTCCCTCAGACACAAACCCTTAATGGTTATTAACCACAGAGATGACTGTCCCCACTCTCAAGGTAAAGTAATCTCTAAATGTTTATGTAAAGGTCTAAAAATGCCATTTGGTGCAGAAAATACTATGCACGTTTGAACATTCTCATTTCTCATTTACAGATAAAATATGAATATAATAAATTAGAGTCTATTTAAAATCACATATATACACACTACGATTAATCTAGGATTGGAATAGGATAACATACAATTACATAATATAAATCTATATATAAATATTTATTTTATAATATCGAGAAATTATATGATTTTGATGAATTTCATTTGTTATGCTGTATTTACAAAAAAAAGGTTTGGAAGGTAAAATGGGTTAAAGAAAATTTAAGCAGGATGTGATACCACCCCTGTACCAATATAAAAAATATACATTTGTTAATGTAAATGAGCTTTTAAGGTTGTTAAAGGTGTGTATACACACACACACACACACACACACACGAACACTGTACTTAAAGATATTGTACCACATGTGCAATGTTGATGCTGAATGTGTAAATATTTTCACAGTGCACAATGTTTATTCAAATCCACATTTTTAACCATAAAGAAATCTGTTTCTGCGCAGTGTTTTAATGAAGGGAACAGTAAATACACTTATTTTTAGTATAAAAGCATATTGTCATGTGACAGTCATGAGTTTTGAATAAACATAGATAGAGATGTACAAAGCATTTGCACACAATTGCATGGACTTGTGGCTAGAAACCAACAACCCTGGTTATGTAATTCTCAGAACAACTTTAACCCAAAGTTTACAACTTATAGGAAAATATTTGCCAATGTTGGCTAAAATTGTCAACATGTCTATATATTCTACATTGCATTTAAACCAAACACTAGAGATGAGTAAATGTTGTCAAATTTGCTTTGCATAGTTTTTGCTAATTTTTCTTTAATTTGGCGTTTCTGTAAAACTGTACAAAGCAAATGTAAACACCTCTACTAAACACTGTTGCGTAAAATATTTCCAAAGCAAAATTATGTTATGCTAGATTTAAAACCTACATATAGTATAATAATAGCTGTTCTTGTATAGCGCTGCTAGTTTTTACAGAGACATTTTGCAGGCACAGGTCCCTGCCCCGTGGAGCTTACAATCTATATTTTGGTGCCTGAGGCACAGGGAGATAAAGTGACTTGCCCAAGGTCACAAGGAGCCGACACCAGGAATTGAACCAGGTTCCCCTGCTTCAAACTCAGTGTCAGTCAGTGTCTTTACTCAATGAGCCAGTATACAAGAAAGCCATTGCGCACAGCGAGTAAAAACACATACAGTAGGATATACTTACACAATATCATAATATAGTAACTTAAGTTGTCTATGAAAAACTGGGTTCAACCAGCATAGTAACATAGGGCAATTAGCATTGTAATAGGTCACTGTAATTGGTATAGGACAGGAGTAGCCAATGCCAGTCCTCACGAGCTACCAAGAGGTTAGGTTTTCAGGATATCCCTGCTTCAGCACAGGTGGCTTCGATTGAGCAACCTGTGCTGAAGCAGGGATATCCTGAAAACCTGACCTGTTTGTAGCTCTTGAGGACTGGAGTTAGCTATCCGTGGTATCGGGTAATTTGAACAATACATGTATTTATGTACATGGCCATACAAATAACACAGATATTATTTTTAACAATGAGATTTTCTTTCTAGCTCTCAAGAAAGCATTTTCCGAACACCCAGGCATCCAGGCAATTGCAGACAAGTTTGTACTTCTTAATGTTATTGTAAGTAGTCCTAGTAACTATTGGTACTTTTTTTAAAGTAATTTTTATTGACTCATTTCAAAAATATGTTAAAAATTGACATGAATGCCATACAACATGCACAATGATGCTTGAGCCTAATTCTGGGCGATATCCCTGTCATTTGTAAGACCTGACTGTGTGTCTATGGAGTTTGCAAGTTGCTAAATTGCAAACCTGGAATAAGCATTAGCATGAACGTTATCAAAGAAAAAAATATCATAGAAAGCAATGGGACTTTGTCAAACCCGGGGTTAAAAACAATTATCTGTTTTTTCCCCCCCAGTTTTACAGTCTGCAGAATCTGATAATTGACGACCTTCATTTTATTACTGGCAGTGTCTTGTGTATGGCAGTGTCCAAACAGGGGTGTAATTGATGTCGATTTTGAGTTTATCCCCCAGCCTATCAATAAAAAGTAATACATGCTGTGGATTAGGATTGGCGGAGCAGTATTTCTGATAGCAGTTTGGACTGGGGTTTTTTTTTTACCACCAGGTGGAGATGCATTTAAAAGCAGGGCAGACTTCACAGGTTACTTCATTTCACCCTCAGTGTGGTCATACAGTACAAGCACTACCATCATTAAAAACAAAACCATTTGGGTGTTCTCGATTATTTCTGATTTTACTTAATCTCCAAAAGATGAATGGCCTAACTGGATTTAATGTGTGGTAAATAAATTAGAGAACGAATTTCTTGTCAAATATAAATATCAGAAAACATATACGAATGTGCAGCTTTAAATCATGTTGGTGTCTAACTAATAATAATCACTTCATTTAATATGAAACAAATATGACATGTTTATATAGTATATCTGTGGGATGGACACCTGACAAAACCATCCCAGCTTGCATGTATGAACGTATTATTCCAGTTTTTTCACTGTGTAAGAAACAGAGTTAGATATATGGAAGAAGAAGTATAATTGCTTTTAAGTGTGGAACTATTTGAAGGTTCAGAAAATCTGCTGCTGTTTATACCCGCCAGCAAACCTGCAAAAGCCATGACTAAGTAAACCTCTATGTGTTGTGAGGATTATCATTTGGGGAGTGGTTATTTGCTATGATGTGAGGTGTTAGGAGAGGAGTTATTTGACACTAATTTGCCTATTCACCCCAATGCTTTATTTGTGCTATTTGTCTCCATTAATAGTGTGTAACTTTGTATCCCTAAAAAAACCTATCCAATATGAAATAAAAACGATGCTGAATATTACGCTCAAGGACAGATTACCTGATACATAGGCCGTGAATCACACAGCTGTGCGGCAGGACATCGCGCCCGATCGTGCGGTAACTGCCATTGACTTGTTCGGGCGCAATGTTCAGCATTGCTGATTCATGACTCCTGCCATAGTGTTAATACAGTATGCGTGAAAGAATGTGCCAGCCTTAAATTACTCAAATTATTGTTTCTTATGTCTGTTTCAGTATGACCCTACAGATAAGAATCTGTTACTCGATGGCCAGTATGTTCCCAAAATCGTCTTTGTGGGTAAGTTACTAGTATTCGGCAATAATGAAAATATTTAGGGCCTCAGTGTCTATAGGAGAAGCAAGAAAATTACCTTATTTCCTCGATTCTAAGACGCACCCTTGATTTAATAAAAAAAAATTGGGGGGAACAAACCCCCTATATTAAATGTGCAGATTTTTTTTTTTAAACTAGCAGACAGTAGCATACATTTATCTACACTAGAGAGAGGCAGACACAGAATGGGGAGAGAGAGAGAGAAGGTATCGGGTGAGCAGAGAGAGAATTGATGGATGGGGGGGAAGGAGTGAATGGGGGTGAAGGAGAGAATGGGGGAATGGAGGGAGGAAGAGAATGGAGGGCAGGGGGGGAGGAAGAGAATGGAGAGCAGGGGGGAGGGAGACAGTGGATGGCAGGGGGAGGGAGACAGTGGAGGGCAGGGGGGGAGACAGTGGAGGGCATGGGGCGTAGAGGGACAGTGGAGGGCAGGGGGGTGAGACAGTGGAGGGCAGGGGGACGATAGACAGTGGAGGGCAGGGGGGGAGACAGACAATGGAGGGCAGGGAGGGAGACAGACAATGGAGGGCAGGGGGAGGGAGACAATGGAGGGAAGGGGGAGAGGGAGACAATGGAGGGAAGGGGTGGAGCGAGACAATGGAGGGAAGGGCGGGGAGACAATGGAGGGAAGGCGCTGGAGGGAGACAATGGCGGGAAGGGGGAGGGAGACAATGAAGGGAGACACACACAGAGAGACACATACACACACACACACACACAGAGAGACACATACACACACACACACACACAGAGTGACAGAGACACACACAGAGAGAGGGGAGGGGGTCGAAGTGCTTGTGGGGCTGGCAGCCAAAGCTGTGAGTATCAGAGGGGGGGAGGGGGGTAAAGGGCTCGTGGGGCTGGAAGCTGTGAATAGCAGGAGTGGGAGCGGAGTAGCGGGGGGGGGGGGGGGGCGGGCAGCTCGTAGTGCCGCTACAGCCGCGGGTCGCAGAGGGCTCCTGGGGCCGACAGCATCAGCTGTGAGTCAGGCAGTTCATGTTGCCTCCGCCGCACCGCTGTGAGTAGCAGAGGGGTGGTGGGCAGATGGCTCGTGGTGCCGCCGCCGCACCACTTTGGGCCGCAGAGGTGGGAGGGCTCGTGGTGCTGGCAGCCGCACTGCTGAACTATCTATACCAGCACTTCAAACCAGCAAGCAACATCAACTGAGAGTCTCAGTGTTTTTAAGACTTCTTGGTGAAGCCAGTTTCCTGAAGTTTGTGGTTCAATACTATATCAACACCGCTGATCTATGAGGAGTCTGTTCCTTCATCCGAGCATTCAGCAGATGCATTTCCACCAATCAGAGCTTCATCAATTCAACCTTCTGTTCTGGTGACCAGTGGGCGGGGGGGCCGTGGTTCAAGCACCGGCTACCGCGCCTTTTGGTAAAACGCTGAAAGCTGCAGCGCCCTCCTTCTGCAGCGCCCCCTAGCAGTTTTTTTTTTGTACATCGATTCTAAGACGCATCCCTATTTCAGACATGTGAAATTGGGGGGAAAAAGTGCGTCTTAGAATCGAGGAAATACGGTAATAAAAAAAGAAATATTCAATGTTACATCAAGATGCAGTTTTTTTTTTTAAGCAACGGCATGCATTTGTGTTTGTGTTTTTCCTTAAGTGACACATAATTCATTGAAACCCAAACTAGAAATGTTATCAATCTGATAATGATGCTTATCTATGTTAACATCATACATGTATACCGCTATGTAAGTTGCTTTGAGGTTCCATGGACACATCAATTTCACATTTAGTAACTCTCCTCTTTCTTACTTTCATATCCATTATATGAATTTATTCCACTTAACACCACACCTCCCCCCCCCCCACACACACACACACACTGTTTATTCTTTCAACATTTTGAGAACTGTGGAACCTTTCAAAATATATAGCAACTCGGGATACCTTTAAAAATGTAGTAAGACTAAGAACCCAATTATTATATGTATGTGGAATACTATTGCTGTGGTACAACATATTATTTAGAACATTATGGTATAATATTTAATACCACTTCTCAAATATCAAATAAAAAGTATAGCAAACAATAAATGATTGAGTCTTGAATAGTAAAATATCCTCCATTACCAAATGTTTCTCTGGGAACCCCTGATAACCTCCTGTGGATCACCAGGGTTCCGCAGAACACGGGTTAAAAGACACTACTACTCCATTTGAATGGGTCATAAGGTGTCTTCCGACATCAGAAGGGGTCTTATGGCATAACACAGCTTAATAAACATGTGCCTCTTTTTATGCAACTATTATAAACCATTCCTACAGTAGGAAAATATATATACACACACACACTACGAATTATCCTAATACGTTTCCGGTCAGTGTATTATTTTACAGAATAATAAACAACATTTTTGTCTTCCTCACAGATCCTTCCCTGGTAGTTAGAGCAGATATTCCTGGAAAATATTCAAACCACCGCTACACATATGAGCCAACAGACATTGATTTGTGTAAGTGTTACATGTGCATCTTAAAATGAACATTTCTATCAGAATTGTATTTACTAATTGCAGAATAATTTCATAGACAAGATATACAATGGGTACACATACTGTAAATGGTCATAGCCTGCTAATGTCTCTGGTTATTATAGAGTTAGTTTTGACTTCATTGTGTGTCTGAAATGATATGTAGTTAAATTCCACAGGATGCTTGTAATAATTGCCTGGGTTTAAACATACTGTAATGTGTGTACATCTAACAATATTTCAACATTGTTTCTCTGCTTGGTTTTCTCTACCTTCAGAATTAACAACATTTTCCTAATGTTTCTCTAAATATCAAGCTGGACCAATGTCCAGATTATATATTTTTTAAAAGCAGCAGTATTTGCAGCAAAATCCATACTATTTTCTATTCTACTTGCCCATCAAAATTGCTTCAGTTATTAAATTAAAAAGACAATGCCATTTGTGAATCATTACATTATGGAACCAATGTTATTTTTTGGGTGACTCTCTACACGCATGTACAGTAGTACAGTGCATTTATTTCCACTCATCGGGAACCCAGGTAGTTGTCTACCAGCCATATAAAAAGTCTAAGTGGAATACATGCATCAAGTTTGTGATGTATTTTATCATTTTTGACATATATGAAATAGAGCACATCCACACAAGCGGACACCTACAGATGTAGCCAGACTTACGGACCTTGGTTGCCGGGCTGTAGTGCAGCCGCGTGCGATCACAGCCCCGAAAACAGAAAGGGGCCTGGGAGGATTAACGCTGTGTGGATCCCTGCTTCTGAATGGGACAACCGGAGCATTAATCCTACCAAGCCAGCCACCAGCCTGTAACAGCTGCGTGGCGGAGTCCCAGAGACTTTATGCAAAATAATAACCTAGAGTACTGCAGTTGGGGGTCATATTTTCTGATGAGCCTGCCTTTAACAAGTATTCTGTAACCATGACCTGGATTTCTAATGGCATTGTTTACATGACGCAATAAGGAAAAATAAATTATAGTCACTTTATTTACAACCTGGTGTATGCTCCCATTTATTAACCTGTAAGCTAAACATGATTGTTAAATGTCATTGTGCATAGATTACTCTATATATTGCAACTTTCACAAAGGTCTTTTGATGTGTGTTAACATATAATAAACATTTACATTGTATTCACGGATTTACATTGCTTTTCTTTTTGCTTTTAGTGTATGAAAACATGAAGAAAGCCATGAAACTGCTGAAGACTGAATTGTAAATTACCTCATTCAACATAGAAGACTTTTATAGATGGATTTAATATTCATATTGTTGATGTGTATGCAGGAGTAATATTATGTTCCTAAACTAACAATATAAAATTAGTGGTGTATTAAGGAAATAATTGTTTTTTTTTTAAATATGTGCCATGTGCTTTAACTGAAAGCAAATGGGTTTTTTTTTTTTTAAATAAATCTACTTGAGGGTATTTATAAATATGTTGTTCATCTGTTTTAATCAATATGTTTTAGATTACATGGTAAATGCTACACTTTTGTTAGGGTTAGCAGGGAATGTATCTTCCACGTTTCAAAATAGACAGAATTCACACTGCCATATTGGATATTGTAACCGTAAATGAATAATTTATGCTGTGCATAAAATGCATACACACCAGCAGAATTTGGTGCGTCATTGATTCATTTATGTCTACTGAGCTCGATCAATAGATAGGGCAGATTAAACTATAGGAGTTCTGGTTATTGACTAATTCAAATATCTCAGCAGTATCAATAGTTTCATAGATACAATTTATATACAAGCTTTTTAAGACCTCACAAAATTATTTTTCAGATATACTTTCATATGTATAATGAAATATATTGGGCCAATACAAGATATAACATTAACTTATCCTGGTTCCGATATCACCCCTAGAACTCTGTACCACCTAGTGACAATCCTTTACTCTGCTTAAAGAGTAATCCCTTTTAGGACCAATGTCTATTAATGACAGTGATATGTTTAAAGGGTTACATGTGGGTCATTTGTGCCTCTTTTACTAAAATCTGATATTTACAAGTACTGTACAGGCGTACCCCACATTAACGTACGCAATGGGACTGGAGCATGTATGTAAAGTGAAAATGTACTTAAAGTGAAGCACTACCTTTTTCCCACTTATCGATGCATGTACTGTACTGCAATCGTCATATACGTGCATAACTGATGTAAATAACGCATTTGTAACAGGCTCTATAGTCTCCCCGCTTGCGCACACCTTCGGTACAGGTAGGGAGCCGGTGTTGCTGTTCAGGACGTGCTGACTGGCGCATGCGTGAGCTGCCGTTTGCCTATTGAGCGAGATGTACTTACTCGCGAGTGTACTTAAAGTGAGTGTACTTAAACCGGGGTATGCCTGTATACAAGTGTAGCCATGTCTAGGATTGGTGTACATATCTCTTTCTCATGTTGGCAGTAACCCTGGTAAGTGTGCAGGAGTGCCAGCAACAATCATGAGGTTTGCCCTCACACCCTGGTGAGGTGTCATATGTCCCCAAAGGAAGTGACAGCATGCAGTGTGTTCCCACTTAGGATACAGGGCATGTTTGTTCTCCGGGGGGGTGATATAAGACACAGCATTGCCTAAAGTTAGAAGTTCAGTTTCCTGTTGTTGAGCTGCTCAGTTCAGTGAGAGGCACGTGAAGGTCTGCAACATTGTTGCAGTGTCTCCTGCTAGCTGTGAGTCAGTGAGCATACGCAGCAGAGTTAGAGGAGCTGAGAGAGACAAAGCAGCTCAAGAGAGGAGCTGACAGCAGCCAGAGAAGCTGGAGAATCTCTCTGAGAGTAGAGGAGGAAAGCAGATCTATTAGAGAAGGGACCTTCCTAATGGAATGCTGCAAGGAGATGAGTGGCTGAGCTGTTATCTGTGAGGGGCAGTTTGCCCATACCAACCATCAATAAAGATGCCCTGTTTGAATATACCTCCACTGTGTGAGTGTGAAGTTACTCAGCAGTGGATGGCACCACCAAGAAGGAGTTCCTCACCAGGACCATCTCCCTGCGGAAGCATAGATCCTGATGAGGTGGAGGCGCTGCACATGAAGTAAGTTGGACTCGCACACACTACCTCAGCTGCCTGTCCTGATGACATCCCCTAATACCATCAAGCGGGAGACTCAGGAGCCCTGTTGCCTACAGGTGCACCACCAGACACGAACACGTAATGGGGACTGGTTAGACTACCCGGGCCAATGTGAGATTGGGGGGGGGGAAAACCCGTTACACAAGTATTTTAAAATCATTTGTAAACATGGTCAGATAAGACCTGTAAAAAAAAAAAAGTGGATATTTAAGATGTGCTGAAGATATCTATTAGTGTAAATGCTACAAATGTGTGTGTGTGTGTGTGTGTGTATATATATATAATCAAAAAATAAATAGATGATATCGTTCTGTGGCTAACTAAATGCTTTTATTTATGCGAGCTTTCGAGATACACTGATCTCTTCTTCCGGCGATGTTACAATGAATGAAGCAAGAAAAAGGTATACTTAAAAACAGTGTCTCTTGGAATGTTATCTGTGCTAGTCCTTCCCCCGGTGTGGATGTGTTTTATGGCTAGAGGTGTCAAAAGGTTCCTGAAAGCAAGTGATGTAAGAGTGTGTGGTGTGTATCTGTGTGAATATAAATGAATGGAGCCCCCACAGTATATACAGTGCTTTACAAAAGGTGTGTGTGGAGTGGGAGTGGATATAAATGGTGTGGGTAGGTGTGGAAATGTGGGAGATTGTAGCACAACTAAAAGTGTGTGTGGATACTACGTGGTCCCTATTGGTGTATAGGGATGGAAAAACAAGGAGTATTAGTATGTGTAAGAGACAGTTGTGTGTGCATACATATAGCACAGTATGTACAGACATGGCCTTTAGCGCTCATGGGAAGAGAGTCCACTTGTGTCAGTAATGACTCATAAAATTTCGATCTCTGTTTAGGCCACCGCTAAGTGTCCCGAACAGTTGCATAAATTTGTATTCATGCAACCGTCTCTCTTTCGGTGTTTTAAGATTACCTTTGAGTATGGCAACCCTCAGATCGTTCATCTTATGGCCAGAGTCAGAGAAATGTTCGCCGACAGGACTGTCTCTTGTTCCGCGTGTGATGCTGTTGCGATGCAGGTTCATTCTCTTGTTTAGCCCCTGCCCTGTCTCACTTATGTAGTAGCATGCACATGATGAGGTACACGACATTGCTGGAGGAACAGGTGAACCTTCCTCTGATTTTGTATTCCCGATTCCTGTGTGATATTTGTATTGTGTCCGCTGTGTAGAGCATTGCGCAGGTTTTGCATCTTGGGTCCTGGCATGGTTTCGTCCCGCTTTCAGTTGTACTGCTGAATACTTTACTCCTCACCATAATATTCTTGAGATTATGGGGTTGTCTGTATGATAATAAGGGTGCTTCAGGGAAGACTTGTTGCAGTCTTGTATCTTCCTGGAGGATGGGTTGTATTTTCCTGGCGATCTTGCGTAGGGCTCCTAGGTGTGGGTTATATGTGACCACCAAAGGTACCCTGTCGCTTGTCTCCTTCTGTTTGTATTCAAGGAGATAACTTCTTGGTATTCTGGTGGCTTTGTGAATTTGCTGGTCTACAATTCTGTGGTTATATCCACGGTTTATAAAATCTGATCTCAAGGCTTTAATCCGCTGGTCTCTGTCTGCTGTGTCGGAGCATATCTGGTTGTATCGTATGGCTTGACTGTAGATGGTTGCATGTTTGGTGTGTGTCGGGTGGAAGCTGTTGTCCCTCAAATAGCTGGCTCTGTCTGTAGGTTTGCGGTATAGAGAAGTCTGTAGTTGGTTGTTCTTTATAGTATTGGTGCAAGAATAAAAGCATTTCGTTAGCCACAGAACGGTATCGTCTATTCTTTTTTGATTATTAAAGCTCGGCTAACACGGTACTGATACCTCTGCATCTATCTCTATCTCTCTCTCTCTCTCTCTATATATATATATTCCATTAGTGTAAAAAATAAAGTGTATAAAATATTTACACAGCTGAAAGTATTATAAAGAGAATAAATAATATATTTCAAATACTTATACAGGTAAACCCGGTTATAGCGCGGTCCTCGGGGTCCACCCCGAGACCACCGCGCTAGTAACGGGGTCGCGCTAATTTTTTTTAAAAATGGCCGCCGCCCGCCTGATTGGGAGGGAGGGAGTGAGGAGGGAAGGAAGCCCTACACGTTCTCTAGCAACGGCGAGTCCTCCCACCACCGGCATCCATTTCCTCCCCCCCAGGCCCCCACATCTACCGGCCCTCCGCAGCATAGCGGGGGTTAAGATGGCGGCGCCCGTGCTGAGAGTGTCTGTGCCGATGGGAGAGCGGGGCCCGGTACGCGGTGTGCACGCTGGGGATCCTGCTGGCCCTCTACGCCTACCACATGGAGAGGGAGAAGGAGAGGGACCCCGGCTACCAGGCAATGTGCGACCTCAGCGAGTGGGTGCGCTGCTCCAGCGTCTTATCCTCCAGGTACCGGGGAGGGAGGGGGAGACCCGCACACCGGTCCTCACATGCAGCCGCAGGGAGGAAGGACACCAGAGCAAGGGACCGGTCCTGATCACCACCTCCCCGTGTCAGGAGAGATAAGGACTAAAGGGGGAGGAGGGGGTGTGCTTCCCTCACTGGAAGTCTCATCCTCTGAGGGGTTAATATGGCTGAAACAGGGGGATATGAC
The DNA here is from genome assembly GCA_036426205.1 of Ascaphus truei. Lineage (NCBI taxonomy): Eukaryota > Metazoa > Chordata > Amphibia > Anura > Ascaphidae > Ascaphus > Ascaphus truei. The sequence goes on from CM071568.1 coordinate 236,954,356, forward strand.
TTCAGTGCGGGTGTGAGTTTTTTTTTAATTGTAGGTAGGGCTACATTAAACCCCATGCGTGTCAGGGGAGGGGGAGAGAGACAGCACTCATTGCTCTACACTGACATTCAAGCGGTTAAGGTGTTCATTGTGGCACTCAAGGGGTTAAGGTGCTGGGGTCTGTGGGGGACCTACCTGTCTAAGAGAGATATCTGTTTAGAGTGTGTGCAGTGTGTGGTGTGTAGAGTGTGTACAGTGTGTGCAGTGTAGAGTGTGCAGTGTGTGCAGTGTAGAGTGTGTGCAGTGTGTGCAGTGTAGAGTGTGTGCAGTGTAGAGTGTGTGCAGTGAGTGTGTGCAGTGAGTGTGTGCAGTGAGTGTGTGCAGTGAGTGTGTGCAGTGAGTGCTGGGAGTGTGTGCAGTGTGTGTGCAGTGAGTGTGTGCAGTGAGTGCTGGGAGTGTGTGCAGTGTGTGTGCAGTGTGTGTGCAGTGTGTGTGCAGTGTGCAAAAAAAATTAAATTAAAAAAAAAAATTAAACCGCGTTATAACCGATTCGCATTATAACGGGTCGCGTTATAACAAGGTTTACCTGTATTAATCATTAAAAATCAATTACAGCTAATAAAATTGGAAAATAATATCTCCCTTGAGTCTCTTGACAAGTCTAATTTAGAATTCCAGCAGATATGTAGCCTCAGTATTATATAATAGGAGAAAACAAACAGAAAGAAACATATCAAACCCACGAGGAGTTGTATTTTCTGTAATTTCTTTACTACTAGCAACTCACAATGTGTCTTGAATTATTTGAGCATAGTATCTGGCATCCTCCAGACACATCCACGGCAGAATCAATTTTGTAACATCATGGTGCCTCATGGAAGACAAAACATCTTTATCTGAGAAAGCAGTACAGTAGGGTGTTTGGAGGAAGAAGAGGTCAGTATTGAGTGACCGTTCACCGGAAGGGACATAGTCCTCTGGAGAAACTGGAAGTGGACTGAAAGGAAGCACCTCGTCATTGCAATCCTTCAAAGTTGAAAAGGAAATAATAAATGTGAGCATATATACATATATATTATTTAGGCACATCTATTTTATTTTAAGCTATTTTAAACTAGTACCAATTTCGCAACAAACAGCAACCGTGCACAAGATTAGGGGCACAAAGCAAACCGAAGTGTTTCATTTTATTTTCATCACAAGTGCAGCTAGAAATCACAACGTTTTGGGAGCACAGCCCTTTCATCAGGAATATAAAACATTGACAATGAACAATTAACTCATTTCATTCAGACATTTGACCCTTTTTTAATCAATCTTTACAATTTCATTGGGCTCTTCTGATTGATAACATTTTAATTTTTTCATTGTTTATTATGCAGACAAATTCAGTAGGTGTCTGAAAAGTATATAGATAGATCAGAATATAGGTAGATAAACATGTAAATAGGAAGTGAGGAATGATATAGAGAGTATGGAAGTGAGAGGTAGTGAAGGAGAATAAATAAAACAAGGTGTGTAATCTGAACCCAATTAAATGTATTTGTTTAAAACAGAATGCACCCAACCCCGGATAGACAGGACTCACACAGAATAATAGATGAAGGTCACATTACTGGATGTCAGGCACACAGACGTACAATAGGATCGTTATCTGATTAGGCTGATTAGACAGTGTCTGAGCAAATCCAAAAGATGTGAGTCAACCCGTACTAGATAATACACAGGACATCTGGCTGCACAAGCTGCATGACGATCTGTAGGACCTGTGCCAGTGTGCTCAGGAGAACACTACCCATAATCACACGCCATACTACCATATTCGAGAGGAACCTCAATAGGTGTAACTCAAACAGGAAAACACAATTTACCAAATACTGTAGCACTATAAAGTCCATACCAAGTGAAAATAAAGTCACAAAGCAATTACATAATTTATTGGGACTCATATTTTTGCAAAGTTGGTGTGGTTGCTCTGTTTCTTTGCCCCTCAGAGCCTGTCATCTGCCCAGGCCTTTCCCCACAGGTGCAATCAAGTAGGTAAGTTCTGCAAGAATCTAGTATGGCCAGCTCTGGGTAGGGTGTGGCGAGATACACTTTAGGGTTACCCTAGAGAAGTAGAAAATGGGGAAGGTAACTACGATGGGAATCTACCTGTACACTACACTAATACTACTACAAAACTTGTTACACTGTATTACTACCCACGTGTATTAAGACAGCATTTAATTTGTAGTAGTCAAAATCATTGTTAAGTATATTTGCATATTACATATCTCAAAACTCTGCAATAAAGCTTTCCTACTACAGTACCAAGATGAGGAGGTGGCAGTTTTAGTTCATGTAAATTAGTGTGCACACAAAACAAAACAAATTGTGACACTTATGGATACTCCCCCTTTCCTCCACCCTTCTTTCCTCTCCTTCCAACACTTATCTGCAGTTCTATCTCCCACTGTTCAGGACTACTCGGCATGTCTGGTGCTAGATTTAGGGCAAAATATACTAAGCAATCTTATGTCACCTTCCAGCACTAGAAGACACAATACAGCCCATTCAAGTAAGGTGACTTCCAGCATCAGAAAGAATTTTATAGCAGACTGCATAGTAAATATGGCTCTAAATCCGCTTTGGAACCATGTGTCCCATAGGCAGTAAGATGAACAACTGCATGTGCCTAATTAGATAAATGTTATATTTTTTTTATCCAAAAGGGCTTTGGAGTCTGTGAATGTATTACAATATTAATATAGTGTGCCAGTTTTACAAAGAAGAACATTTTGAGATCACTGAAGAGTTGCGAAAATATCCCTGTTCACCGAGGTGTGCTACAAATTTAAGCACAATACACTATTTATATTGTACATCCAAAAATATCCATGGTATAAATATAAATAGGAGGCATGTCTTGGAATGCTAAGTTTGGACAGTACATATCATTTAAAAACAGATCGCTCAAGAGTACACCTGGGGTTCACTCAAGTTTCCATTTCAGTCTTTAAAAAACATCATGCTTCCATAATTGTAATTTCCTCTGAAAAAGAGGGACAATGTTTTTGTATATGAGCTGATTTAGGCAGTTTTATTCAATCTGAAAAAAGGTCTCAGTATCCTGAGTTATTCATTCCTACGTAGCTTCTATCGTTGACTCAAAAGAGTGATTTGTGTTTCCTCAATTTAATTAGGTATAAAAATGTCTCACCAGGAAATAACACATTGAGAGTTACCTCTCGTTTCCAAGTACTGTATGTCCTGTGCACAGAGCTATGATGACCATACATGTTACATTAATTGAACAGAGATTATAAATTCAATTTATAGACATTTCTGGACAGTTAGAGATCATATATGATTATGGACGTATGTAACAGTTACAGACAAGATTAAAATGGGAGACAGCTGAAGTCTTGAAATGTGCACGTAAGAGAAGGAGAGCAACCAGATTCCTTATTGAATCTCAGGAAAGTATTTGAAGGCAAGACAGGAAAAATTTACTTTACGCCTGGACTCAAGCAATAGCCAACCAAGTACTTGGAGCATTTTGCAGTGATGTTTGTTGTAGTTATATTGTAGGAAAAAGTGGCATATTGAGTTGTAGAGGGTGTCTAGTCATCTATGGTGAGTTTGGGGTGCTCTTCCATATACGATGTCACCATAGTCTATAATTGACATTAGCATGTGTTGTGCAATGCACTTTCTGACTAGTGGATTTAGGGAGGATTTGTTCCTATATAGTGCACCTAGTTTGGCATATTTTTGGATGTCAGAGTATCAATATGCTGCACAAAAGTTAAATGAGAGTCAAGACTTACAGTATGCACAAATATGTAAAACTAGTGACAGGGCCTAGGACGGTGTTAGATTTGGTTCTGAGATGTAACTCTGTTGTTGGTAGCTTTAGAAATGTAGCCTTAGTCCCAAATACCATCATTATCATTTTCAAAGTGTTTAAAAACAGTTTACTTTTGGAAATCCAGTACTCAAGTCTTGAAAAATTAGAATGTAGTACGTGTCCAAGGTCAGTGAGGCTAGGGATATGTGCTGTATGCAATTCTAATAAGATATTACAAGGTGATACTGAAATATATTAAACAAAAAATAAAGAAGTCCAGAGAAACATCCAATGTGACAAAAATACACACGGAAATACCTATAAATCTCTTGGAAAAGGGTCATTTAGTTAACCCTTTGGCCAAAATGTATAAGCCTGCGAGCCACATCAAGGCATGACCATAATATCGAAGGTCCTAAAACTAACTGATTAAAATCCTCATATACCTCTATAATTAGAGGAAGGATGGTCCTGAACCTGTCGCAACCAGCTGTGTGAAAAGAAAACCTGCTTACTTGGAAAGTGGGGAGGAGCGTGTGTGTTTGATACTGAAATATTCATGTAGCCCTCCTTGTCATGCTCTAAAGGCATTTACATCTAATCGACTATATGCATGGCAGTGCTCAGTCTCTCATACCTGTTCAGGGTGCAGGGTAGGTGCAGGGTGGGTGTGGATGCTTGAATGTAACAAAGATGGACACCAGGAACTTTTATAGTACAAAAAGACCTTAATTCAACACTGTTTATAAGGCTCACCATACAGTACAAGGACAGACTTCAAATTAAGACATTAACTGGTTGCAGTTCATAACGTTACTCTGGCTCCTCCCACGGTAGCTCTCTCTCATATGCCGGTTAGGTACTTATGCTTGTTTCCCTTAGTATTGGTTAGATTGGCAATCTACTGCATTTCATCAGTAATGCCCCATCTCAAGTGGACCCCCATGGGGAATAAACTCTGCTCTCGGGATAAGTATCCCATTACTGTCGACTGCATACCTTTTCCATGCATATTGGATCAGCAGTTACGAAGGACCTTCCGGTGGGGCCGATCCTACAGTATTATGCTCCAGAGTTACTACTCTGAGAACTCCTGCTAAGTACTCAGTCCTTTTCCTGCATGATAATTTTGGGTCATTACTATGGGTGCTAACTATGTAGGGCACCTTCATTAACTTTAAATGATAAACAGTGATAGTACATTCTTAATATACATAACTATACACATTTACAGGACTCACGGTGAGGCCCTGTTCGAGAACTCAGAGGAACCTTCTTCTAGAACATTGGGTGGAGCTATGTATATACCCGTCCATCTCCTTAAGGTGACATCACTGGTCACAAGACATGCAAGGGAGTGACACTCACTTCTGTACAGTCATCCTACATCACATGATGGGGAGGGGCAATACCAGTGTGATCCCACCCAGAAGGGGTAACATATATAAATTTAGAAATATAGCTGAAAAAATAAAAGTTATGAATATATTCAGTAACTTATGAGGTAAGTATTTACCAGATAATGCAGCAATTTGTTTCAGCACTTCAGTGCTGTAATTCTCAAGTGTTTCTCAATCGGGGTCCCAGTGCACACTGTGTCCCCCAAAAGAATTGAGTGAAAACTTTGAGCCAGCAGCAAAAATAGCTGCCTTTTGCAGTGCAGCCAATATCCATTGTGCCTTAGGATGTACAGTGGTAGGAAATCTAGGGAAAAACTTTAAGTGCTTGGCAGTGATTGACAGCCACCGAGCACTGAAATATCCCACCAAATTGTTCCTAATATCAGCTAAATTACTAAACATGTGGCTAATGCTGAGTTTATAGTAATGGCTACGGTCGCCGTCGCTATAGCGATTGTTGCACTGAGGTGCAGGAGACCTCGGGAGGGTGACAGGGGGCGTGGCCCGTGACGTCACGTGAGCGGTTTGCCCTCATTAGCTGAACTGCTCATGTGACACTGATGTCACGCTGCCGTCGCTGGCCAAGACAAAAATCCTTGGCTTCAGCGATTTCGGTCACCACGTCGTTGCACAGCGCCATCGCATTCGGGCCCACACTTGGCACCCGTGACGGACTTCAAGTACCTGTGACAGAGCTGCGCGTCGTCGCCGTGACCAGTACTATAAGCAAAGCCTTAGGAAGGGGTTTAGTGTGCATTGAAAGCGGAAATCATGCATTATGGGGTTTTGCATTGGGGTCAGGGCTGGTGGGGTTAACGGTGTGTGTGTGTGTGGGGCAGCCCAGGTGGGATTAAGTGTGTGTGGGCGGGTATACTGTACAGCCTTTGCAGAAGAAAAAAAGTCAAGAACCAGAACAGTCACAAATATTAAGTGCATTTTAACATATTGGCTCAAATATTTTGAAATTGATGGAAATATTATTTGCAAGAGTATATAATATCTAAATAATAAATATCTTCAAATTGTTCCTATTTTTATAAATATTCAAAACAACAAATACACTGATGATGAAATATATATATGCACTGATTGCATACACATACGTGTTTCTGAAATGTAGCCTTACCGACTAGAAAAGAGAACATTAGTATCCCAATCTTGTGTTCTAGATTAACACATCTGATACAATTATTTATGATTCAAATCAATTTTACAGATTCTGACTCTCAGGGGAAAAAAAAAAAAAAAGGAACAGACCCATCTAAACAATATGGTCAATAGTACAGTCACTTTGACAAGACCTGTAACCCAGTCATAGATTTCTATAAACTATTACATAAAACAAAGAAAGTGATTATTTACTAATAATTATCCTTTTGACTTACATAGAAAGTAAAGCAAGGCTTATTAATTTCTGCTGGCTACACGGCCACACTGGTTGCGGTAATAACCATCTTAGGCTAAGGCCCCGCTCCCAGAGTCAGCGCGCCCGCACTGCAGACAGGCGGTGCGCTGACACTACACAGACCGCGATATGCGGTCTGTAGGGAGCGGGAGCCGGAGCGGGAGGTGGGCGGGAGTGGGACGATTGACAGGGAGGGGGGGTGTGGCTTGAGTGGAGGGACCCTCTACTCTCCCCCCCCCCTCCCTCCACGGGCTGCAGGAGGGAGCTGCTGATGGTAAGTAAAACACACACACACGCAGGCACTCATACATACACACACACACACACACACACACGCGCGCACACACAGGCAGGCACTCACGCACTCATACACACACACACAGACAGAGGCAGGCACTCGCACTCAGGCACACACATACACACACACAGACAGGCACGCACGCACTCAGACACACACACAGACAGGCACTCACGCACTCAGACACACACAGACAGGCACTCACACTTTCACTCCACACTCCTCCCCGCTCCCCGAAGCCTCTCCTCCTCCCGAAGCCTCCCCTCCACATTGGCTCACAGCCACACCACGTGACGCGTCAACGCTAGACATCACCATTTTCTTGTGTCCCCTAGCGGCTGACGCGCCACAGCGTGTAGTGCGCTGTCCGCCAGGGGGACCGGGACCGGCTCGCGAGGATTCCCCTGCTGGTGGGGAACTCGCGTGTGGCCGCCCGCGCCAACGAGCGCAGCGGGACCGAGGCCTTATGCCTTCCATAAACACTTTACGACTTTGGAAATAGTTGCAAGACTCAGATGTGCAAAATTAATTTGTTCAAGGGAAAGAATAACTGAAACTGGTTTAGTGAACTTCGTTTCAGTCAACTACAGTAGACACATTGGCCCTTATTCTAGATATACAACAGTAGACAGACTGCACCTCCTAGTATATAGAAATTGTAAGTCTCTCTAATCACTGATTAAAGTAATGGTCCTTATTCTGTAGGGTGTGATACGCGCAGATGACGTGTTATCGCATGAACAGCCTCATTGACTTTAATGGGGCTTTTCATGCACGTTATCTGCACTTATCACACTTTACAGAATAAGGGCCATAGTACTCAGAAGTTAATGCTGACACTCTCATGGAACGGAATCAAAATAAGTGTTTATTGCAATCATCGGACCGGTCACAATATTAACCTTTGGGACTGCAAAGTCAATTGCAATAAACTCATATTTTACTTCAGTTCCATAATAGTGCTGCTGTTATTTTCTGCAGTAAAAAGAACTGGACATAATTTTTTTGACAGGTTAGTGCATGATAATATTTTCTGTAGTCTTCAGAGATGATTATATATCAATGCTTTCCTTAAAGCGGGCTGCACTCCAACTGACAAGTACCCTTCTTTTTTCACGACAAATCTGTCATTATGAGCATTTGTCACCTGTTTACAGAAAGAACACACAAACACTTTCAACATTACAGTTTTCCCTTCTGTGTCTGTAAAATTCCTAGGTGCTGTGCACCATGCACTATACTTTAATTGTGAAATAAAAATGAAATAAAGTTATCATTATTCTTATTATTATCATTCAGTACTGTAATGCAAGGTAAGATCCAATCTGTAATTGAAGAAGACAAAGAGTATGGATTCACAGTTTTAATAGTTTGACAGAAACTGTTGCGAACCCCACAAAAATGAATGGCAGTTCCATCATTCCAACACATTCAGAGCTCTGTTATTAGATTTGTTTAACAATAAGGAAACATTGCCACATGAATGTAGTCATGAACGAGTGAGAAAATATGAAAAAAGTTTGCATCTTTTGATTTGCACAAAATACTGTTCATCAATCAACTCTCCAACTAATCAAAGGTATTACAATTACACTATGCAATTCTGCTTCAGATTTTCATCTTACATCCTACTTACACCAAGTTAACACAAATAGCACACGACCCATCTTTAAGTCAAAAAAGCATGTCCCATTTATTTGATTTGCTGACTTTGCCATTTAATTAAACCTTTGATGCCAGAAGACCTTTCTGAGAAATGTAGTGTAGGACCTTCTGGCAGCAAAATTGTTAAATACTACAAACCGGTTCTCCTCTGGTTGCTTAGAATAATGCCATCAGCCTCTGTACAAATAGTTTGACATTAAAGTACATCCAAAAATGATTAAGTCAGATATTTAAATACTATATTAACGTTAACTAGATAGTGTTGTATTAAAATGAAATAGATGTGATGTTTGACAGAAGTACGTGTGTGTGTGTGTGTGTGTGTGTGTGTGTGTGTGTGTGTGTGTGTGTGTGTGTGTGTGTGTGTGTGGTCAAGAAGGCATCTTTGTATAATCTTAAAAAGTGCAGTACAAACATTACTTGCTGAGTAAATACTGATCTTAATCTGAGGCCTTGAGGACATTCCTATAATTAAAACATTCCTTGTATAACAAGTTTGACATACTGTAAAAAGGCAATCGTGAATACGAATGACACAGCCGATGACGTACAATACCTTTTGTACATAATTTTGAGATGAATATGGTAGGGAGAAATCATTATATTAACCACTGAAATGACTTATGAAAAGTACCAAGAGAGTCTGTAGTGCTTGGCTGTAAATCATGAGCGCCCTCTCCGGGGCTAAAAGGTATAGTTAACTGGGGTTGCTCTTGTCAAGCGTCACAATTCATTAACAGAAATATACTCTATGTCCCTTTAAAAGAAAAGAAAAAGTTCACAGTTGAAGACATTTCTCCTTCACACAGATCAACCACAGCAAATCGAGAGAGCTGCAGAGTATTATGTATTAAATAAGTACACTGAAAGATCAAGTAGTCTTAGAAAAAATTTCTAATCAAAGAAACGCACTGGGGTTTGCACGTGGATCCTTCTGGTTTCTATATCTGTGGGTCAACCAAACGCCAAGAATCTAGAAAAAGAAAACAATTGTTAGACTCTTTCCAATCGCATCTGAAAAATACCTTTTCATTTTCTTCCGTGACTTTATTTACTGGGGTAGTAGATCTCACATAGTAGTAATCTAGTACTGCCACCAACACTGTTATATTGGGTTGATAAATGCATATATGTGATATAAGACATACGTTTTAGACCTATATATTATTTATTCATTAATAGTCTCAAGGGTTCACAATTCTCTGTACCAATCGACTAGCATCGCTGGTTTGTCTGACAGTGTGGAGAAACCTCCGTCAATTTTGGCAATGGGTCTCCGAAGGGAGAATTGCATGCAGGCGTCCTACGCGTTTCATGACATCGCAGTCACTTCATCAAGGGATATCATATATTGAACGGACAATGATTTATATAGGTCTTGAAACAGGCTCAACAGGGGGAACACCTATCTTATAATTAAAGGTGACAAACACATAGTGGAAATGCAGAGATACAACAACTAAAAAGTAATTATAAAATTATTTGATATACTGACCCACAATAGTGACACTGAATTGTATATGTAAAAACAAAATGTATCAATGAATAGAAAGTGCCAATAGACAGACTAGGGATGGGAAAGAAAGGAGAGGGGGGACAGGGAAGTGAAAAATGAAGGAATGCAGGTTAGAATCATAAACTGGACAATTGGAAATATACAAATATAAGCTAGAATGCTCCAGCAACTAATAATAGATAAACGAAATCAAACTCGTAATGATTTATCACTAGAGATAGTATAAAAGGACGCATGTGCACATCCAAATCTTAATAATATTGATAAGTACTCTAATAGTACTAAATACATAAAGAACAATTATAAACATATTAAAACCAATAAATTAAAAACAGGCTTGGCTAAAGTAACATGATCAAAATGATAAAATAAGTTTAACAATTTGTACAAAAAAAATGGAGTCTGCTTCGGTGGGTGAAGACATAGAAAAATAAGAAAAATATGTTTTTTTTTTTTTTTTAATGTGGTTTTTTTTTAGGTTTCCCCATTGCATTGCATAGTGGCATCTCATGCCCACAGGGCATGGGTGTGCCTCCTTGCCATAATGGGTGTGCGACCTTGCCATTCAATTGGTGTTTTGGCCTTTATTTTTCAGGAATTGCAATGTGGGTTTTTTTTATGCATGTTTTTATTTTTTGCAGGTGCACCATTGCATGGCATAGTGGCTGCTGGGAGTGCCACCATGCCAGTCAATTTTTTTTATTGTGCTGTTGCTGTTGATGCCCACGGAGGACAAGGACGCTCATGAGGATGAGGACAGCCTTCATCCTTGCAGGGGTAAGTGCCAGTTTAATTTATTTTATGCTGCTGATTTATGTTTTATTTTAAATGGGCAAATGCATTATTATCCATATCTGGATAATAGTAATTTTTTCCATTACTGTACTGTATGTATTGGGGTGGGTGTATTTATTTGAATGTTTTGCATTTTTTTATGCACTGGATTGATACCGCAGGCCGGCGGGGACCACCCGAGGACCCCCGCCGGCCTCTAGTATCAATCCTGTGCAGAAGAAAAAATGTTTTATGTGGGGACACAGGTGGTGGGTGTGTATTAGTGGGTGGGTAGTAAATATTGTAATGTTTATTGGGGGTAGGTGGGTGATTCAAGGGCCAAATACCCCTTCACACACCCCCTCTGCCCCCAATAAACCTACTACAGTATTGTGCCTTAACCCCTTCATTGCCTTAGCGGCAAGCTGCTAAGGTAATGAACCTGCTTACATTTTATTTCTTTTTATAGTGTTTGCGAGCAGGGGGTCTCCTGAGCTGAACAAAGTTGATTTCAGCCTCGAGGACACCCTACTTCCCGAGATACAGGCCCAGTATGGGGTGCCAGTATCCCTCGTCTCTGTTTAGATCCCACGTGGATTTTAACATGGCAGGGATACCGGCATACCGGGGCCTGTATCTTGGAAAGTAGGGGGTCCCGAGGCTGAAATCAACTTTGTTCAGCTCAGGAGACCGTTTGCTCATGCACACTAAATAAAAATAAAATGTAAGCAGCTTCCTTACCTTAGCAGCTATCCACTAAGGTAATGATTTTTTTATTTTGGGGGGAGGGGGGGTGTTTGATACTAGTGTGCGTGAGCAGGGGTCTCCTGAGCTGAACAAAGTTGATTTCAGCCTAGGGGATCCCCTCCTTCCCGAGATACAGGCCCCGTTATGGGGTGCCGGTATCCCTCTGTCACGTGACCCACAGGATTTTATCATGGCAGGGATACCAGCCCCTATAATGGGGCCTGTATCTCAGGAAATAGGGGGTCCCCAGACCTGAAATCAATGCGGTTCAGCTCTGGGAGACCCCATGCTAAATTACTGTAATGTTTCAAATTAAATAAAAGGCCTGTGATCGCCTGTGAAAGGCACGCAGCTAGAGTGACTGATTCAGCCTCTCTCATACTGTGCGTCTCTTACAGACAGGCAGACCCCGGTAGGATTCACACAGCAGGGACCCCTGCTGTGTTAATCCAATGGGCCATTCGTCTGCTGAGGCAATTTTTGAAAGAATCTCGGGGAAATCTCGAAAACCATTTTGAGAAATGATCGGATAACAGCCGCTGCATCTGTATGTCTCCTCCCTTCAGGACAGAGCCACTACCAATTTTACAATTAGTGCAGGTATAATACACCCCAGTGCCAGTCTGCACATCACCCTCCAAGAGTAGGTCAATGTATAAGGCTGACAGAAAGAAATATGTGTAAGTTGTATTCTATTCACACCAGGGAATTTGTGCACCCACAGTTTACCTCTACAGTAAGGTAACTATGATACTGTCTTTGGCCAGCTTTTAATTGCACTATTATATATAATTACATATATTCAGTGTAGGTACCTGCAAATTTGGTTATGCCTTGACGTTGGCTGCAGGCTTATAACTCGTTGGCCAAAGGGTTTAACTAAATAACCCTTATTTATGAGATCACTATTTTATTTTAGCCTAATTGGTAGGAGCGCAGGAATCATTCTTTTTGTTCACCTTTAATTATTAGATAGGTGTTACACCTGTTGAGCCTGTTTCAAGACTTATATACACCATTGTCCGTTCAATGGATGATAACCCTTGATGAAGTGACTGTGATATCACAAAATGAGTAGAACGCCTGTACGCAGTTCTCCCTTCGGAGACCCGATGCTAGTCGATTGGTGCGGAGCATTGTGAACCCTTAAAACTCTGTCATTTTTGCTTATGTGGTTGCATGTTTGGCCTGAGAGTTCCACTCACACCGCAAGACTCTGCATGGTCGGAGTAGAAAGATTACACGAACAGCTGATCCAGCCGGCTCACTATCCAACTTCGACTCTCACACTTACTGTACCAGCAGCTTGTGATTCATGGAGCACAGGAAGGAAGCACTCCAGAGGACACACACACACAGATATATATGTATTTATCTGTACCGTGTTAGCTGAGCTTAATAATCAAAAACGAATAGACTATACCGTTCTGTGGATAACTAAATGCTTTTATTTGTGCAAGCTTTCGAGATACACTGATCTCTTCTTACGGCGGTGTAACACGTGTAATATATAATCATATATATATATATATATATATATATATATATATATATATATATATAGAAATATATCATGATATCAATATACACACACACACTATATACAGAAAATGTATGAGACTTTTGCAGTATGGCAGAGATTATAAAAGTGTCCTTGGGAGGATGTAAATGCAGAACAACAGAAAAGAATAAAGATAAAAATGCACCGAGGTAAGTATTAAAAAATATATTCAAAATACAAACAACACTCCATTTTGTTTCATATACTTTTTTTGCATTAATTAAATTATATTAAAGTTTTTTGTTAGGTTCGTATTATATATTTGGATTTGTTTATATTATATAGTTACAGTACATAGTAGATGAGGTTGAAAAAAAGACATGCGTCCATCAAGTTTAACCTATGCTAAATTTAGACAGCTACTTTTTTCTATATTTGTACTTAACTATATTGATCCAGATGAAGGCAAACAAAAAAACCCATGTGAAATATCATCTAATGATATCTCATAAGGGGAAAAATAAATTCCTTCCTGACTCCAAATATTGGCAATCAGAATACTCCCTGGATCAACATCCGTCCCATGTTTACTTATTTTGTATATTCCTGTCTACCTTTCCTTTCTAAAATGATGCCCAACCTTTTTTAGAAGATATCTATTGTATCTGCCATCACAGTCTCCATGGGTAATGAATTCCACATTTTATCGGCCCTGTAACAGGGGACTTATCCCTGTTCAGTAATGTTCCTTTAATCTAGCAGTGTGGTAGTTAATTACTAAACATCACCTGCCTGATTAGATTGTTTACAAAAAGCCTGCCTTTGAGACAGGAAGTGAGAACTCTCCTTTGCTCATGTGTGAGCTGACCTTTGGAGACAGAGCAGTGTTTTTGAGTCTCAAAGGAGAGACTGACTAAAAGAACACCCATCTCTGGAGCTGACCGGTCTTGAGCTCTGCACAGCAGAGCTGATTTTCAAGACACAGGGAAAACTACTACATAGTGTTTCACTAGAAATACTCCCAAGTGAATGGAAGCTTTGTTCCCCCCCCTTGTTTGGATTTTTTCCTGATAAAAAGGAAAAGGCACAATAAAGCCTTATTATAATTTCACATTATAAAGCCTCCTAATTGCGTACCTCTGTGAACGTCCGTCCACATATGGTGTCCGAGGTGGGACAAGAGGTGTCTTTGTAGTTAAAAAGGACCGGAGAGTTTTATGTGAAATTTTTTGTTATGCTTATTGCCTACAAACAAGTCTGAGAAACTTAAAAAAAAAAAAAAACCTCTCATGCAGCAGAGGCAGAGTTAAAGGGGTACACACCACTGAAACTTACACTGCACTGAAACTTACAAAAACCACAGATGGACTCTTTTCCCCAATCCCAAGAGACTGCTGAAGCAGGTAAACCTTTAATTGCCTATCACAAAGTGTAATACGGTCATTGAAATAGGGATTTGGCCTTCCAGCCATAGTCAGGGTTCAAGAAGTGAGTCAGCCCTTAAAAAAGGGATAGGTGTTTGTTGTTTTCAAAAGTTTCGCTGAAGCAGTGAATACAGATGGTGACCCACGAGTGGTACTGATTTTGCAAATAAAGGTTGCCACACCGCATAGGGCTACCAGCTGTGAATGGAGTATATGCAGAAAAGTGTGAAAATTGATACAAGACTGTGCTGAAGCAAGGGAATTTTTAGCAAACAAATGCTGAGTATAAAATTGCCCTATAAAGGAAAAGGTTTTTCAAAGCCAATTGCTGAGTGTTGAGTCCACTGCAAAGAATGTTTTTTTTTCTGCAAGTAAAAAAGTATGCCTATTATCTTGGGAGCAAAACAGACACCCAAAGTGTGAATGCCATAATACCCAAAGAGGAGACTGAAAATTACTGAACTCAGGCAGAAAACCAAATTCTGTTGCTGAAGCGGAGGGATTGCACCTAGCAAATAAATGGTGTATAGCAAATAGACTTTTTTACCTAGCAACTGCACAATCTTGTATACCTGATAAAAGAAAATGCATGCACAGTACTGCTGATATTGAAAAAAAAATAAAAAATTACCCAAGAAAGAAAAGTCTACAGAGATGCCTTTGAGAGCTACGACCTCTACAAGCAAAATATGCCCATCTGTAGGACTACCACAATTGGGGGTTCTAGCAAATACAGTGGCAACAGCTGCAATAGCGCCTCCTGAGGTCAGGAAGAAAATTACACCCGATAGCCTAAAAATGGAGGACAAGATGCAGCGTTCCTGTAATGAACCCTACCCCACGGAAGAGTGGCCCTTCCAGTCCAATAAAGAGGAAGACATCTCTTACGGGGAACCCGAACCGAGTCACACCTACAAAACACTTCAAGAATGGTGGGGGTGCCTGAACTCGGCACGAACAGAAAAGACCGCTCCCTTTGATGACTAATATGATCAGCAGGAGACAGAGTGGGAGCAGTGGATCACCGAATATTTCTGTCAGCTAAAGCAGCTGCAAGAAAAGCCTTGCGTATATAATGAAGCTGCTAAAACGTCAAATGAAGATGGAGACCCCAGTATCCCTGAAGGGACGGTGTCATCCAAATCAAAAAGGAAGAAAAAGAAAAGCGGTTCTTCACTTACCGTGGAAGTAACAGACACGTCCGCAGATCCTGTGGAGAAAAAGGGGGACCGAGTTGCCCTGCAGCCTAGAAAAAATGGAGAATTCGTCCCACGGTTAACCGAATATCCAGAGGGCCCAAGGCAGAAGTCGTGTACCCCAAAGAAGTGTCTGTCCGGTGCCAACAGTGAGGAACCCTCAACCAACCATCCCAGGGAAGTGGAGCCGGAACCAGTGAGTGACGATCCCTTGACCAGCCCTGAAGACGCCCTGAAAATTGCCAGGCATGACTATGATCTGCTCTGTGAAGAATTGGAAAGGGAAAAAAATAATAATGCTGAGCTACAGAAGACTGTGCTCGCAATTTACTCTGCGGCCAAGACCGAATTGGAGGATCTCAAGACTGAGCTAGATACTGCAAAGGCTACTATTTCCACCATGGATGTAAAGCAGATCCAATCTGACAAAATGGTGGCTACGCTAAAGCGGAAGTATGAGGAGGCACTGAAACAGATGACAGTCTTCCAGCAAGAGGTTCACACTCTGCGCATAGAGTTGAATGCCTCACAACAGGAGGTCAACAGTGTCCGGATAGAAGTGGACGTATCTCAGAAAGAGGTTCAGACACTCCGCAGAGCACTGGATGCCTCACATCAGGAGACCAACAGCTGCCGCACAGACCTGGAAGTTTCCAGAAAGGAACTACACAGTCTCACTGAGGAGCTGGACATTGCTAAAGAAACTATTGGTAATCTTGATACAGATCTCAAAGTCTCTCAGAAGGAGCTTCAGACCCTCAACCTAGAGAAGGAAGTCTCACGCCAGGAGATGGTCATTCTCAAAACAGATGTGTGTAAATGGAAGGAGGACTGCAAAGAAGCCCTGAAGAATACAGAGACTGAAAAAGGAGAAAATTCAAGATTAAAAAGAGAAAACTTAAAACTGAAAGAAGAAAATTTTCAGTTAACAGAAGAAGTCAAGGAAAAGTTTGACGCAGAGCACTGACTGCAGAACCAACTGCAAGGTCTGCGTACACACCTCCAGTATGCTGAGGAGAAGCAGCAAACGCTACAGGAAGAAAAACTGCAGGCTGCTAAAGAGGTACAAGCGCTGCAGGAACATCTGAATACCCAGTACGTCCCCACAGAGCACTATGAGGAGCTAAAGGCCACGCTGCATGTCTTCAGAGCATCGTTGGAAGCAGAGCTTCGATACCAGGTGACTCTGTACAGCAGCGGCAGCTTTTATTAGAGTAAAAGCCGCCGGCTGCATGCGTCTGGGAAGCGGGTAGCCGCGGCGCGTGGCGGCGCACTGTGACGTCACAGTCACATGCGCGCCCGGCTTCCCCGTCTTCCCCGGCTTCCCCAGGCTTCCCCAACACCCCTGGAGATCAAATTAAGGTAAGCGGGGGTGCGGGGAAGCAGAGGGGCAGAGCAGGAGCTGGGTTCGGGGTCGGGAAGGGGGGTAAATTGCGCGCGAAGTGGAGGGGGGTGTATGAGAGGGAGCGTGAGAAGGCTCAGAAACTGGAGCAAGAGCTGGAGAGACAGAGAGACTGTTCCATTTCCTTGAGTCAGTACACCAAGGAGAAAACAGACGCAGCGGCAACCTTGACGACAAAAATTACAGAGCTCCAGAATATGAAGGAGACTCTGATACAGATTCCTCCAATACGGAAAAAGGTATTGGCTCTGCCCAAGCACCAGTATCCCACAGTAACTAATGCCCGCAAGGACAAGGGTACAGTGAGAGTTGGGGACTCCGCGCAACTTCAAAACAAAATTACGAAGTTTGAGCCACCAAAGAAAGCACTAGCCAAACCTACAGCTGCCCAACAGGCAACAAACAGAGGTAGACATCTCTACAGAGGTAGAATCAAAGCCAGAAGAATCCTTAGCTGAAGAAGCTGAACTGGCGACTCTGTGGTGTGGAGAAGCGGCAGAAAGACCACTTCAAGAGCAGATAACTCTAAGGGCTAGTCCCAACTGCTCTACAACTGTTGCCATACACTTTGTCTACAAAAAGAGGAGTGCCCGACGCAACAGAATTCTCAAGACCGCGCACGTGATAAAAAGACTTTACGTGGAAAAAGTCCTCCTCGAGTGACTGAGGAGTGCTGATCTCAAGCATCTTCGGGAGGAGACAAAAATAAACTGGAGAAAGGGCTTCAATCCCAGCGGGACAGAGGGTTCTCTTCCTCCATCCACTCTCATTCAAGTCACAGAGATATCTAGAATGAGAGTGGAAGGATGGGCTTTGGCCGTGGTAAGCCCGAGCTTCCCACAAACAGGGGAGGTATGTAACAGGGGACTTATCCCTGTTCAGTAATGTTCCTTTAATCTAGCACTGTGGTAGTTAATTACTAAACATCCCCTGCCTGATTAGATTGTTTACAAAAAGCCTGCCTTTGAGACAGGAAGTGAGAACTCTCCTTTGCTCATGTGTGAGCTGACCTTTGGAGACAGAGCAGTGTTTTTGAGTCTCACAGGAGACTGACTAAAAGAACACCCATCTCTGGAGCTGACCGGTCTTGAGCTCTGCACAGCAGAGCTGATTCTCAAGACACAGGGAAAACTACTACACCTGAAGCTGAACCAGGAAGTTAGATTTTCCCTCCAAGAAACAGATAAGACTTTTATTCTTAAGAGACTGCTTATATCTGCTTATTCCATGTTATATGTTTTGGGGCTGCGAGAACTGCTTGACTAAGGGAGATGTGAATTATTGCATAGTGTTTCACTAGAAATACTCGCAAGTGAATGGAAGCTTTGTTCCCCCCCCCCTTGTTTGGATGTTTTCCTGATAAAAAGGAAAAGGCACAATAAAGCCTTATTATAATTTCACATTATAAAGCCTCCTAATTGCGTACCTCTGTGAACGTCCGTCCACAGGCCCCTACTGTAAAGAAAAATAGTAGATATATCAATGAGACTGTAGCTTGGAGCTGCAGTCTCATCGATATATTTACTATTTTTCTGACGCTTTCCATCGAAGAGACGCACTTGGGGTTACTGAGGACTTACAGATAGCTGATCAGCATGTGAGTTCCATCAGCTGCAGGGGCAGGACGGTGAATGATCGTGAGTAAGCTGTTACCCCACACTGGGCATACCGGAGACACTGGGATGTTTATAAAGTATTGGAAATTCACTGAGGAATTTATCTAAAACCACAGCTCAGTGTTCTAACTGCAATATTTCACAAGTACCCATTGATGTGTCCTACCCTCCTATATATCTATTTATATATACCCTCTTAACCTGATTTACTGTATGCTACACTTTGATTAATTTACAACTTCAAAATCTTTGATCCTATGGTCTGTATTTCCTAGAGCTTACTGATGCAGCTACCAGTATTAGAACACTTACCTGAGACATTCCTGGGAGATTCTGGGGCAGTCTCACAATAAATGCCTCAACATTGCCTCAACATTTCTGTGAGATTCTTAATGGGCCATCGGATTAACACAGCGGGGGGTCCCTGCAGTCCCATTCAGTTTGCAGGGACCCCCTGCTGTGTTAATCCTATGGGCCATTAAGAATCTCACAGAAATGTTGAGGCAATGTTGCAGCAACATTGAGGCATTTACTGTGAGACTGCCCCAGAATCTACCCAGGCAGAGTTCTAATACTCGTTGCTGCATCTGTATATTCGTTTTTCTACATCTTACAGAAAAGAACCCTTTTCTTTGTTGCTGGTGAAATCTCCTTTCCTCCAAACTTAAGGGATGACCCTGAGGAGTCCTTTGTACTGCCCTTGGGATGAATAGTTCTTTTGAAAGATCATTGTATTGTCCCTGAATATATTTGTATATAGTTATCATATCCTCTCTGTGACGGTAGGGGGTAACCAAGCTCTCTAATAAAGGTCAAGCCTGTTTTGGTTACCCCTGATCTGTGTATAAGGGTCCAAGAGAGTTTGCTCTTGGGCCCATTAACATTGTATCATTCCAATGTATTGTTTGTATTTAAAGTATTTTTTGTGTTTTTCCCTTTCCGGGAATACAATCAAGCAGCGATTGGTAGGGTTTTAGTTTCAAGGGGGTTTTGCGGAGGAACTGTTGACAGAATGTGCCTAGGAGGTTGGGGTCCGGAGTTGTCGGTTCCCCTATAAATGTACCCAGGAATCATGCATGAGTCTTGGATACATGTAGGCACATTGTCCTGGAAATACTTCCCCTTGAAAATGCAAGTGCGACTCAGCACTAGGGTACCCTGCTTCAGCACAGCTCAGAAAGGAGAATGAGGCACAGGGATAAAACATGTATTCCTGTGGCTGAGGGAATCCCTAGGTTAAGGGGGATAACCCAGCAAGTGCAAAGGTGACTCACAACCAGTATAGGGTTTGTGGGTGCCCCAACCGTATATAAGGTTGAGGGGAGACTCAGAGTCCAAAGGAAAGTGTGTGGGGAATAAGGCAGATAGAAATAAAACTACATTTTTTTTCCTTTTCTGTCCCCTGTTCCCCAAACTCAGAAGTGTAGTAAAATATACTTTACATTATTAATGTGCTTTTTACATTCGGAACCAATGTCCAAACAGGCTGCCCAAGCTAACTCATAGGCGCCGGTAAGTCTGCTGGACATTGGAATTCAAAGCAGCAAGAGGATGCCCAGAAGTGAGAATAGCATTTGGTCAGCGGGGAAATTCGGAGTACCAAGTCCGGAGATCAATGGCAGTCCTCCAGGATGCCACTTGATCTGCCAGACCTGGTGGAGCCTGCCCGGTATGTATGTGTCCGGTATTACCTCTCTGACCTTAGTAACCAATTGTGGGATTTCCCCCAAGAAGGGATAGAGCAGGACTGCTGCAGCTGCTGCTAGGGGGCTGGGCAGCTTCCTCCATCCTGATTTGCTGCAGCTGTGTAATGCAGCCAATCAGGAGGTGGCGGCAGTAACCTGGGGCCAAAGAGAGGAGGAAAAGCATGGAGCAGAGAGAGTTGAGAGTTGAGGCTGTGTCCTGTGTCTATTTGTTCTGTTTTGTCCTGGGGTGTGTTTTCTCTGGCTGTCCTGTGGGGGTGATAATGATAGGGAGGTGGGGGTGAGAGGATGAAGGGAGAGGAGGTGAGAGAAGATGAAGGGAGGGGTGGGGTTGAGAGAGGATGAAGGGAGGGGGTGAGAGAGGATGAAGGGAGGAAGGTGAGAGGGTGAAGGGAGGGGGTGAGAGGATGAAGGGAGGGGGGGATGAGAGAGGATGAAGGGAGGGGGATGAGAGGGGATGAAAGGAGGGGATGAGAGAGGATGAAGGGTGGATGAGAGGATGAAGGGGGGTGAGAGAGGATGAAAGGAGAGGGGGTGAGGATGAAGGAGGGGGTGAGGATGAAGGAGAGGGTGAGGATGAAGGAGGGGGTGAGGATGAAGGGAGGGTGGGTGAGAGGATGAAGGGAGGGGGATGAGAGGATAAAGGGAGGGGGTTGAGAGGATGAAGGGAGGGGGTGAGAGGATGAAGGGAGGAGGATGAGAGGATGAAGGGAGGGTGATGAGTGGATGAAGGGAGTGGGGATGAGAGAGGATCAAGGGAGGGGGGACGAGAGAGGGTGAAGGGAGGAGGGGGATTGAGAGAGGATGAAGGAGGATGAAGGGAGGGGGAATGAGAGAGGATGAAGGGAGGGAGGATGAGGGAGTGGGAGGGCTAGAGGATAAGGGGAGAGAGAGGATGAGGAGAAGTGCAACAATCTTGGAATTTTGAGAGAAGCATTAAGATTAGTATTGCTCGCCATGCACAGTATGACTGCAGGTAAGTTATTCATAAAAAATACTGGAAAGGTGCAATGCGAGAAAGAATCGTTGGAGAGGAATAATATTAGTTATTAATGACCTGACTGTTGCGTAATTTTTTCTAAATTTCACTCCAAGTATTCACCAATTTATATTCTATTTCCTAAAAAAAAATCCTCGGAAGGGCACTCCCTTCCAAGACTACTCCCCAGATTTTTTACGAAAAAGAATATAAATTGGTGAACAAATTATGTAACAGTCAGGTCATTTATAAATAACATTCTTCCCACCAACAATTCTCGCTCGCATTGCACCTTTCCAGTATTTTTGAATAAGCCAGTGGCAACCCTACTTCTACATTGTTTGATATTACCAAACCAGTATTGCCCCTCTCCTGGTTGGTTCCTCATTAATTTGGGTAATGTAATTGTCTTTAAGCGCCCCCAAAAACCTGCTTCCTTACGTTGTGATGCTAATCTTATTGCCCGAATCTATGTCTGGATAATTAAAATCACCCATTATGCAAACATGACCCAGTTTTGATGCCTTTTCTTTATTTGCACAAGTATTTTGTCTTCCTCAATCTCACAGATATTTGGTAGTTTATAGCATATCCCTACAAACGTATATAGGCTTGTATTATGATATTGTTGTTTATCAACGGATTGCATGTGATTGGATTATTTATATTAAATATGTATTTTGTACATTTGGATAAAATAAATATAATCAAATAGAGTATATATTTTCTGCACACAGAAAATGAAATTAATCATTACCAAAAAAAAAAAGGAATTCAGGGATGGTCTATAGTGTTTGTATTTTTACAGCTGATGTGGTTTTCACTGTATCTGTTTCCAGTGCTTCCATAGTGCAAAAGCACTTGTTGATGAACCATACTCTTAGATGTTCTATTTCGACTTCTTTACAGTCATTTTTCACAGGATACAACAAAAAAGCAGCCTATATTGATTCCGACAGACGGCGCACAATATAATATGATGTTGGTGGCAGCTATTCTCCCCAAAAGGACAAGATCATCACAGGAAAGTAAAAGAAGAATATACTTTAACAGCTTTAGTTATCTGCAAACCAAAAACATGACCATATGTATAATGTGACCTACCTCAGTAAAACTGAAAAAGAACCCAATTCCTCCCACAACTCTCAGCACTTCCTCTGCATGTCTTTCAATTATTGATGCACAGGTTGAGCATGTTTGGGATGCAACGCACGCCTACAAAAAAGATAATTGTTGATTAACTTTAGCTTAATTGCAGGTTGTGATACCTCTTAGGGAGCCATCATGGAAGTTCTTCCTAGTTGAAATATAGCATACAGAGCATTCAGGAATCTCAAATGAAAAAAAGACAAAAAAAAAAAAAAGTGTGAGGTTTCGAGTTTTCAGCTCTAAAAAAAACCTCTCATATTTCTTCAGGACCAAGGCGACTTCTACAACTTTGAACTGCAAGACAGTATTCTAATTAGTAAGGGGATTTATAAGGGATCCTCAGTATCCCATGTTATTTTAAATATTTCTGCTGCAAGGCTCCTTTTTGAAAATGTATAGCAGGTCTTGCTGGTTTGTAAAAAGTTACAGTATAAAAATGGTACGTAAAATTTACTTCATATTATATTCTAATGTTCAATTCAATAATGAAAACCTTACAGAAAAAGTCATATACATTTTCAAATCACAAATACTTTGCACACTGCTACTAATATACAGTACCTTGCTATGATTAATTTACAAGAAAGCTTTACTTTATGAAAGACAATACAGTATCTCTGTAAACAATCACTGTAAAAATATACTGTACTTTTTTTATTTTATACTATTACATGACACATTCAGTAGCTTGTGTACGGTTTGGCCTGATATCCACAGATGGCCTGGTTAAGTTGCTTTTGGACACGAGGGGTGGGAAAGGGTGCTTACTCAGGTCTGTGGAACATGCACTTCAAAAGCAGAGCCACTGTTCACCCCAGACTCTAAGGCATCTATCTCTGCAGGAGGTATCAGGCTGAAACTAGAAACTGTGGCCTAAGTGCTAGCCCAAACCGACCCAGTTCCCATTGGTTAGTTTGAATTGCCCACTCTCCTAAGGCTGTCCTAAAGCACTGTTACCTCCCATGGCCCTGATTGGCCCATCATAGGCATGCCCTCGCTCTGTGATTGGCAGACGAACCATCTGATTGGTTGGCACCCAGTCCTCCATGGTTTCAGATGGAGTCTGGGAAACTATGTAAACCCCTGCCAATCACAATTAATCAGATTAGATCCAGACTTACAGTCTGGGAGACAGTTGGTGTGTTACTGCAAGGTTTTTGCCAGAAACACACAGATCCAGTACGAGGCTCGGTGGTACTGCTGCGGCCGAGTTTATTCGAGCATTTGCCCGTTCTCGGCCGCAGCAGTATCCTGGCGCGCGCCGGAGGGTGCCGGGCGCGCGCCAAAGCAGCGGAAGAGCGCTCTCCGATCGGGGTGCTCTCCCTACCGCTGCCGGGTCCGCCGGGTCCCCCGGAACCCCCTGCCGCCGTCCCGCGATCGCGGGACACCAGGGCTCCCTCGGGGAGCCCTGGACGCGCGTGCAGGGGGCGCAGGCACCCGATGACACGTGACCGCGCATCGGAGACGCGCGGCACGCCGAGGGGCTGCCACTTGCAAGCCGGGAAATCTCCCGGCTTGCGGAACTGGCCACACTGCAATAAAGTGTGTCGCCAGTGTATAAACGAGCTGGACTTTTAAACTTGCTAGGATGCAACTAGAATCCTTATGGTACCATAAAGCACAAACGTTCCCAGCACTCAAAAAATGGATCAGAGAATATATGCCAAAATCCAAGTTATTAATCAGTTAAACTCATGAATGCATAACGTGTATAATTAACTTGATTTCCCTTTTTTTCCTGATCCATTTTTTGAGTGCTGGGAATGTTTGTGCTTTATTGTCTATTTGAGAGGAAATAGGGTCCTCTCTGTTCCCGTTTGCACCTATTAATATTATTTTTTCATAGTCATTGTGTGTGCTGTCTTTCATTTTTTTTGTTACCTTATGGTACCATGGTACCCAGAGACTCTCGGTGTATGGTAGACATCCTGAATAAGCTTACTGTAGCAGCGACCAGCACCTAGCAAGCTAGGATTCCCCCGTAACCAAGGTTTTGACAAGTGTAACCCTGAAGTATTGTGTCGCTCCTGATTGCCACAGACAAAATAAACTTGTTTTATTGAATTCCTTCGTTCTTTCTGGCATTTGCAATCCCACCCCATAGCCTGGTCTACCGTGACAACCACATCAACTGCATTACCCTGGTCTAAATTCCTAGTTACCACCTCAAAGAAACCAAATGGGTTAGTTTGCACGACCTATCCTTCATAAATCCATGCTGACTATTACTGACTATTACTGATAATTTTGTTATCCATTAGATATTCCTGAATATTATCCCATGCTGAACCTTAAAGTAGCTTCCCCACTATCGATGTCAGGCTTACAAGTCTATAATTCCCCAGTAGTGATCTAGCTCCCTATTTAAATAAAGGCACCATGTCTGCTTTACGCCAATCATGTGGTACTGAGTGTGTGAAAATAATAACTTTATATCCGTTATGCCGCTATGTGTGTGAATGAAAGAGGCTTATCGAGAAATTCTAAAATAGATCTGTATGTACTTGTGTTAACTTTGAAGTATAATGAATTTTCAATAAAGTAAAAGGAATGTTGCCTAACCTGTTATTGTTTGTTTAATGGCTTTAAACGCTTGATCATTTTTTCAATTGCTTAAAGCAGCAATCGTACCCAGCCATTTTTTAATGCTGTTTTTTTTTTTTTACAGCATTCGAACCAATGCGTAAAAGGAGCAGATTTAACAATTGATGCCAAATCTTGCAGGTCCCATGGACCAATATGAAGCCGCAACATCATTGGGGCGGGTGTAACGTCCCCTTTCCTATTGGATGACCGTTTTAATGTCGAGCTAGTAATTGAACAGTAGATCTTGGTATCCCCAGAGCTACAAATTAAAAAAAAAAAAAAGTACAATTCAGCACTAGAAGATCCCCCTGTTCGAGTGTGATTAAGAAATCAACAGTGTTTTAGGTGAGATTGATACTTTAAAGTTTTACTCCAAAAACCAAACCAATTAATTACTTTGTACATAAGACAATCTGCTTTTATGAACTTTTGAATGGATTAAAACTAATGGGCTAATTTAATATACTGCAAAGCAGCCAGTCGAACCCCATTTTCTTGAATAGAGACGCTTTTCGGACACTTCTTAGTATATTGAATTACCCCCTAAATTAGGTAAGACTGCTGCAGCGACTTCAAGGTTGCTCTGAAATGGTCTATAAGACAAAGAAATAAAAACAGACACTTTCAATGAAATACTTTTTTAAGCATTTTAGTGGACATTAAACAGTCCATAATGCCTAAAATCTGTAACCCGCCAGACACTAGCATGCATTAAAAAGTCCTATAGCAGAAAATGAATGCATATACACATCTCAAACCTCCAAAATAAAGAATATGAAGACAATTTGAATTTGATATAGGCAAAATTGACCTGTAACATAGCATGTTGCAAATGCCATTTCTACTTTAATTACTAAAACTGAGTTTTCCAAGTTGTTCGTTTTCATTATACAATATCGATATACTTACAGCACCACAGGAATCATTTTTAGAATAACTGTGAAATCCACAGCAGTTCAGATGTTTCTCAATATCAGTCTGAGCAGAATCTGTGTGGTTCCATCCAACTTCCAGAAGATGGTTCTAAAAAGGATATTAAAGAAATCATCATAAGACCTAATCAGTTGCATAAAGAACTACAGTGTATTAAAAATGTTCACGAAGGTTTGTATTGCTGGTTGTATTCTTAAAAAAGCAGCCAAGTCCCAGAATGATATTTCTTTTGGAAATTATTGGCCAGAAATCAGACCTAATATCAAGTGTAATGGAATGCGGCTTTAAAAAAGGTTATCATTCTGTTAAATTGCAATATTCAGAAAACAAATAACAATTATATACACATACACACACATTTCAAGTATAGGACCTAAGTGCAAAAAAAAATATTTAAAAAAGGACCAGCGTAGTGTAGATGGTGGGATCAAAAAATAGTGTACTAGTAATTGCACACTCACAATTGTGAATTACCCTGCAGATAGTACTTAGGGTGGTAAATTGGAAGGGAGAAGTCTCTGTAGATATGGTAGATAGAGCTACTACAACAAGGAGCACAACATGGTTTGATACTTGTAAAAAAAAAATATATTCGCGCAGTTTGACATTAAACTCACAGGATTTCTGCAAACAGGAGCATGTAGTGGGAACCGGCAAGCACAGTCTTTTTCCACAACTGTAGCCAGCTCGCTGGTGTTGTTCCAGCTCAGAACGCAGAGACAGCATGTGGGATATTCTCCTCTGCAACCGGTATTGCACAGTCTCCATCCTGTCTCATCTGGTAACGTCAGCGGGAAGTGTCTAGACGAGGCAGTCCAGGGAATTAACCCTACACGTTTCGCTAGGTAGTTTTTTCAGGGGATCCATTATCAATTTCTGAAGAAGCAACCTAGCAAAGCGCATAGGGTTAATTCCCTGCAATGCCTGGCTATTTGTGCTCCATGTTTTAGGAGTTCTATCTACCATATCTACAGAGACCTCTCCCTTCCAATATATCACCCTGAGTGAGAAAGGTCCCCCTGGCCACCGAATCGTCTGGCTTCTGTATGCACTCTGGAATATTAAATTAAAACACACACACACACACACACACACACACACACACACACACACACACACGTACTACTGTAGTTCCTCTACTGGAGCTGGATGGAGGTACTTTCAAGCATTTCATAGAGAAGTCCTCTAACCTACTTTATGCATCTAATCACACACACAAAAATGTTGTGTTTAATAGGTACGGCTAGTCTCACAGGACCAAAAAACATGTGAAATAGGTACAGTTGGAGGATATGTATGTATACTCATGTAAACATACAGATATATACACATAAACCCTTTTATCTCGATAATACCATTTATTTAAGTACGTAGGATAGCTAAACTGGGATTCAATTACAATAGAATAAATTATTGAAGGGTTCAGCTATTCTTAAAAGACTGAAACCACTGGGTACGTTTTAAATAAAAGATTGTGTCTCAGATTCTTGCACCCAAGGATAAAGATAAGAGCAAGTTGACTCGCCAAAGAATTCCCAGCATACTTGCTTATTCTTGTAAGATGAAAATAGCTATGTTCGAATAAAAAAAGCCATACCTGTTGCTCTTTATTCAGTGCCAGAGAAGCACACGATACAGAAAACTGAACAACAAAGACCAAAAACAGGATGATCATGTACTGAGGAACATGTTAAGGTTGTAAAATAACAATCATTTTTAAATTAAATATGTACACAATTCCATAAAACACACGGATCTGAAATCCAAACAGCGATGGTATATTTAAAATGAATATGTTGTATATAAAACTAAAATCATTTCACCAGACTGGACACTGCCAGCATCTCAAGGGATGAGATTTTCTACAGCAAACCATCAAGTTAATATTTCTACAACACGTGCGTTTTTCTGCCATATTACTCGTCCACTTTACTTGTATATCCCAACAAATATGTGCTTATTGTGACATTGGGATAATGGGAAAGTCCATATTGCTCCCTTTGCCCCAAGCACCAACAAAAACTAGTTTGTAAGCTCTACAGGGTCGCAGCTCTAATTTTGGCCACAAAAATTCTATGTAGTGCGCTGCTTCCACAGTCAGCGCTATAAAAGAAAAATAACATTGTAATATGTAAATTAGGTACAGCTGGTTTAATAACTGCTAAATAGGTACAGCTGCGGGTTACAAGTAAGTGTGTATTATACAAGTGTAAATTCATATACAGAGTACATTGTTCATTGGGTGACTAAGTGGAAAGGATAATGAGAGTGTTAATACAGAAGGCAGGAGCAAAGAGCTAAGCATACGATAGCAGAAACTAGGCAAGCCGAGAAGAGAGCAGACGAATAGATAGGGGGTATGGGGAGAGATAAGAGTTAAACACAGACGGAAAGCTATGAGTAAGACTGCTATAAAAAACAAATAAACTTTGAAGTGACAAGCATAATAAGGGGGAAGCTAAGGTAAAGCTATGTGTGTAAAGTGGGCACCCGGAACCATACATTGATTCACGTTTCTGCAAATTGTAGTTTTTTTTTTATTTCTTCATTAAAAAATAGTTAAGATAACATTTGTCACTGTCATATATTGGTGCCATTGTATAAGGGGTAATTCAGATCGCAAAACAGTCTCTATAACCTGTTGCTGCACCCACTAACTAAACAGTCTCTCTTTATACTATGACTCACAGTCACACCCAGTTTTCAAGCAGCCTCAGGTTACTTTGTTCAGGGAAAAACAAGGAAAACGGGACTGAATAGTTAGGACATCTTCCAAGTTTCTTTGTAACAGGTCACTTGAACTGTATAGCATAACTCAACATGGCAAGGTTAAGGGGCCTAATTATTAAACTGTGAGAATGGCATCTCTGCACTGAAACACATCTTGATGTATTATTTATACAGTTCGTGTATGCCCAGCTGTGCAAAATTGTGCATTGTTTGCTATTAACTGCCATACATCACGTTCTGATATTTATTGGAATGGGATTAACGCCAGAAACATGCAAAATATTTTATCACCTACTTTAGACTGGTATTAGCCCCGTCTTTCCTATGTGTATATTGCACAATATAATGACCATTATATACATAGGCAAGATAAACTAAACCAACCTGAAAGAGATGATAAAATATTACTCTAAATACATTATAGTAAATATAAACCCCTTAGAAGCCCACGGGTTAAATAGTCATGGGTTTTCATGACTTGCTGGCCACAAAGGGGTTAATATAAGCATTAATCTACACTAGTTACCTGCCTTATCCACAAGTAAAGCATTGAAAAGAGGCCATCGGTTCTGGGTTTATTTTCCCGGATTGTGTTTTGATTTATTTTTGTGCCATCAGGCTGGTATTGTTTTTCACTGCTTTTCCGTTTTGTTTTTTTTAACTTTGCAATCGGGCTTGAATTATTTTTCATTGTTTGTTTGTTTTTTAAATTTTATTGGCCATCGGGCTTGGATTTTATTTTTTTATGGTTGGGCATCAGCCCTTTTATTGGATTTATCTCTCGGTGCTCCTGAGGATGAGGACAACGGCCTTCATTCCAGCTGGGGTAAGTACAGCTCATCCCCGTTATAGAGCGACCCGTTACAACGCGGATCCGCTTATAACGCGCTGCGATTGTGGCGCCCATTTTTAAAAAGCTAAGTTGCATTTTTTTTTTCAAAGCTTTATTGCTAACGGAGACAGACACATGGGGAGACACACACACACACAGGGAGACACACACATGGAGAGAGACACACACACATGGGGAGAGACACACACACACATGGGGAGAGACACACACAGGGAGAGACACACACAGGGAGAGACACACACACACGGGGAGAGACACACACACACACGGGGAGAGGAACACAAACACGGGGAGAGACACACACACGGGTAGAGACACACACACACGGGGAGAGACACACACACGGGGGAGAGACACACACGGGGAGAGACACACACACATGGGGAGACACACACACGGGGAGAGACACAAAAACAGGGAGAGACACACACACGGGGAGAGACACACACACGGGAGAGACACACACACGGGGAGAGACACACACACACGGGGAGAGACACACACACGGGGAGAGCACACACACGTGGGAGACACACACACAGGGGAGGAGAGACACACACACGGGGAGAGACACACACACGGGGAGAGACACACACAGGGAGAGACACACACACACGGGGGAGAGACCACACACCGGTGAGAGAAACACCACGGTGAGAGAACACACACACGGGGGAGAGAGGACACACACGTGGGAGAGAGAGACACACAGGGGAGAGAACACACACGGGGAGAGAGGACACACAACGGGGAGCAGAGACACACAAGGGGGGAGAAGAGAACAACACACACACGGGGAGAGACACACACACGGGGAGAGACACACACACGGGGAGAGACACACACACGGGGAGAGACACACACACGGGGAGAGACACACACACGGGGAGAGACACACACACAGGGAGAGACACAGCAGTAGGTGCACACGCTGGGTGGGTAGCACTCAACCAAGCAATGCCTTCCCTAATTCTCTTCTAAGAACAGGCTGCACCGACCTCAATAGTAGAGGGATCAGGTTTACAAGGCAGATCGTGGTATACTCAGGGTGAGTGGTGGGTTGGTGGGGGGTAAAGGCATCTCCTGCTGCCTCTCCTTCCTCAGTTAGGGATGTGCTCAGCTCCAGATTGCCCTCTGCATCCACCTGTATCCACATGCTGAGATGTGCTGGTGCTGCTTGCACAGATCCCCTGCTCCCCCTCTGCAATCACTGCTTCTTCTTCATGCTCCTTATTCTGCTGGCTCTCGGCTCCCTTCCTCTCCCCAGTTCTCCCAAACCAGATCCAGGCTAAGATTGCTGTCAGGATCCCCACTAACACGGCTACCCACGTGCTGCTCATGGTCGCAGATACCTGCTTTCCTTCTGTAGGACTGAAAGGCTGCTGCGCTGGCTGATACTGCAGCTCCCTCGGAGGGGAAGGAGGGGGGAGTGTACGTACACACACCCCCCTTCCCCCCTTTACGACAGCCATTTGTTTTTCTTCGCAATCCCGCTTATAACGCGGTGGCAACGGGTGGACCCCAACCATCGCGTTATAACAGGGTTCAGCTGTAATACATTTATTTAGGGTTTACTTTGACTGCCAAGGTGGTTATCGAGTCCCCTGTTGAGAGCCTATATAGACACAGCGACAATCAAGCAATGTAATCACGTAGTTTTGATTATGTTATTATTTATTGTTATGTCTATTTTTTAATGTATTTTTCTTATACTTTTCAAGGGCAAAAACTCTATTAGCCACATTTGTCTAATATGGCTATTGCCCATTACTGTAGGTAGGTAGTATTGTTGGGAGTAGGGGAGGTAAGGCCTTCTGGGGTGAGGGAGGCAATGCTTTACTAGCCACAAAGTAGTCATGGGGGGTAAGTAATGTATTTTAATATTGTAAATAAATTGTTTTTATTATATCTTACAATTTTTTGCCAATGTGGCTATCTAGGCCCCAATGAGAGGGTCTAGATAGCCACAATGGCAATCAATAGGTTTATATAATTGAAATATCGAGATATATAGATATATATATATATATATATATATATATTATATTATTATATTATTATATATAATATTTTTAGTATTTTGAATGTACTGTTGTATTATTCTATACGTGTTTTTTTTAATTGCCAAAAGCACTATTAGCCACATTTGGGCCACACTCACTCCCTTCAGGAAAGAGCTCCTTACTGATTCTCCAATTAGCATATAGGTATTATACACCTCATTGTCAGTCTACACTTCACCCTCCACTTAAGAATAGGGGAGTGTTTATGGCTGACAGAAAGAGTTGAAATGTAATATCAATATTTCACACTAGGATATTTGTGCCCTCACAGTTTACCTTTATAATAAGGGAACTTTGTTACCTGCTTTGGCCAGCTTTTAATTGCACTAAATCACAAAGAAGCCTATGCTTAATTTATTTAACCCCTTCAGGCACTTTCACATACTTCACAAAGTTTAGTCCACTGGATATTAAGAAATTACATATATTCAGTGCAGGTACCTGCTAAACGGCGTCTACCTTGACGAGGTTGGCAGGCTTGAATCATGTTTTGATCAAAAGATGCAACCAAATGACTCCTTTGTTACACAGACTTAGGTTCTAAATGTAAAAATGTCACTAGGTTATTTTAGCCCAATTAGTAGGAGTGCAGGAATTGTTGTTTGATTTCCACAAATGTAAGGTCAATTATTTTACCTGCTGCATATTTCACAAATGGAGGAGCGCAGGTAATATGTACAGTAATTTTCCCCATGGAATATGTTTATGCTACAGTAAAAGGATACAAAGAACAGCAACACCTGATGGTGTTTAATTGCTCCAATTAACCCAACCAGGGCAATTATGAACAGCAGGATCCCAACAGCAACAGCTACTCCAACCACTCGTAAACTGGATATGAGACCAAATCCAATGCCCCACGCTGCAATGCCAATTAGCAACAGGCTGACCATCTAGAACAGAAGAAAGCAGCATTACACGGTGCAACATCAACACAAGCCATATTAAATTAATTAATTACATAAACACATATACAAGCGAGTTCAATACAATGAAATAAAAACCACATTGCAATTCCCACATAAATGTTAGAAGAACAAATACTACACAACTATTTTAGCACAAGTCCCAGTATGATGAAAGTGTTTCATAATTGCAATGACAACATTATTGTAATAATAATAGTCTTTTTTTACATAAAAGGGTGACCGCTGCTGCACATAGATCTTTGGGGAAGAGATTTATTGTGCCGGTATTTCAGGCACCAAATAATTAAGTCAGTATCCCAAGGTCACATGGAGCAGTCAAAAGCAGGATATACCTTATAATGATTACAGGAGCACAGGGAGGAAAACCATGGAAGACATTAGTTCAGGGGTGCGCAAACTTCCTGCGCTGCGCCCCCCCCCCCCCCTGCATGCTCTCTCTCTGTTGCGCGCACCCCCTCCCCTTACCTCAAATGTAGCGTCAAATGAAGGGTGGGGGCATTTGATGCTGCGTTGCCATGGAGACGGTTGGACTGGAGCCGAGACTGAAGCTGGGAAAGTGAGCCGTGCCCCCCCCAAAAAGTCTTGCGCCGCCATGGGGCACATCCCCCAGTTTGCGCACCCCTGCATTAGTTGGTATGATTCAATGTACTTTTATTTTGCCCTTTCTTTAAATATTAAACTAGAGATGGGCGAGCGCACATTTTGAACATACAAACGCCCATGGTTTGGCATAATCCAAATCATGGTTCAGATCTGCATGGCTGGGCCCAAACCGAAATTATGGAAAACGTTGGTTTCAGGCTCGGAAGGTAAAGAGTTGAGAACAAGCCATTGCTGCCTTTTCTCTCTTTAAAGCCACACCTCCCTTCCCATCGGCAAAGGAGGTTGGGAATGAGGAGGTATGAGGGGCAGAGAGAGAGGCACAAAGGTGTAAAAAAAAAACAAAAAAAAAAACATGTGTGTGTGTTGTGTGTGTGGTGTGTGTGTGTGTGTGTGGTGTGTTGTTGTGTGTGTGTGTGTGTGTGTGTTTTGTGGTGGTTTGTGTGTGTGTGTGTGTGTGTGTGTGTGTGTGTGTGTGTGTGTGTCGCTTGTGAGCACATTCACAAGCCCAAGTATCATCTTCTTTATCGTGTATATGTATGGGGCCTGCAGGACTCTGTGAGCACCGGCAGTTGAGTTTGGCTTAACAAGTAAGATGTGTGCCAGTTATACCTCCATGGATTCACATTTACATGTCAGACTGGTCTGCAACCCTGCTTTTCGCCATTATCACCTAGCATTTGGGACACCTTCTACTGTATATCAAACATATACAATTGTCTGAGGAAAACACTGCAATATGACAATAATACAGCAGGAATAGGAACCTGGTTAATAGATTGCTCAAATAAGAGCATGAAAGACATTATATGGCAGTTTGAAAGATGACTCAAACGTATCTCTTCATCAATATACAGTATCAAGAAACACACTACAACATCCTGCATAGAACATACACTACTTCAAAATTTAGATTGAAAGCAAAACTTGCCCCAGATAGCAATTACATGAAATGCAGAGCTCCGAAAGCATATCAAATGCACTGGCTGTGAAACTGTCCGGTGATTCAAAATGTGTTGGCATAAATAAAGAGTTTCAGTGGGGACTCACTAAATATAAAACATCTCTCTAATTATGGAATATGCCATTTTGAACTATATTGACCAAAGATATATGGAGGGGACGAAGAAAGGACAGGCTCAAATGAAAGAAATAAACTCAGACAGGTTATTGCTATGGCTGCTAGGAAAACAATAACTCAATGGATACATCATAGCCCTCACTCAATTGATATATGGAGAGAGAAGGTGTTGCATTAGTTCACATTAGACTGGATGGCAACAACAACTGACAAGGAGCGCTATGTACATTAATGGCACTATATAAATAAAGATATGTGGGTGTGTAGCACTCCAAAAATTGCAAATAAATGCAAATAAATGCGATACTTGCGCAATGCCGGAGCTCCTGGTTCAGGGATGGCTATCTGCAGCAATCCAGGTATACAGCAACGAGAGAGATGATCCAGGGCTCCACTTTTATACACAGTGTATCTTGAATAAATTCTTTCCTAAAGAAACCCGTGGAGCCCTGGATCATCTTTCTTGTTACTATATAAATAAAGACATACAATACAATACGAAAAAAGCGAGGCACATTTTTCAGGGTCTGGGAGGGCTTTATTAACACACTATCTCAGTAACTCAAACAGCGAATCCAAGACAATGCACAACATGGTTTGTAACACAAAAGTAGGGACCCACCAACTCTTTGACTGAGGTACTGATTGCCAACCTGAAGAAGGGATATACTGAAAACCTGACCTGTTGGTGGCCCTTGAGGACTGGAGTTGCCCACCCCTGTTGTAAGACCATAAAACCAGCTTGCCTCTCCTCAGATATCAGATTATCCACCCCCCTCTACTCTCCTAATAATCCAGTCCCCAATCACCACAACCTTTCTTGGTCTATTCTGAGTCCCCTCTGTGTTGGAGGAACTATTACCCTGGCTGCTAGAAGAATCAGTCTCCCCCAGCCTTGTCATTCCTGCCCTTATGCCTCCAATATCTTTATTCAATCTGGCAAATCTTTGGGATGGGACATCTTAGAACTGGCCTGTCTCTTCCTTTTCCCACTGCTTCCCTTTCTAACTATTACCCAGCTACCTACCTATTCCTGGTTCTCACGCACAGCTCCACCCTCTGCACCACTAATCTCAGTGAGCAGTAAACTCCCTTCAAGATTGTCAAT
This sequence comes from Ascaphus truei, assembly GCA_036426205.1. Taxonomy (NCBI): domain Eukaryota; kingdom Metazoa; phylum Chordata; class Amphibia; order Anura; family Ascaphidae; genus Ascaphus; species Ascaphus truei. The sequence continues at coordinate 236,989,825 of CM071568.1, forward strand.
GTCCCTCAATGTTGCAAATTGCCTCTTCAGATCAGCAATCTGAGTCTCCACAGAGCACCTTCTCACACTTCTCACAGCGATATTATCATGGGTCATATGCCATACTCTCTTCTCCCAGGTAACGTCTTGCAATATGTTATTTTCTGCTCTAAGCAGAAGCACTGTATCGCAATTTCTTGCCCTGCAGAAAAATGGCCTCACACCCTTTATGTTGGGGTATTGTGAGAATATTATTAAGAGAGGTTACTCAGAGTTTGTATAAGATAAGACTCGTGTTTATTGAGATACAACATGATAATAAGAAACAATAAGCAAAGATGCTAACAATCTAATACTTGTATCTATCTATGCAGAGGTTATTTACTTAGTATGCCGTTATACTCACAAACCAAATAGGTATTACGATATGTCATGCCAGTCTCGGTAGGTCTCGTCTCATTTGGCTCGCCTCTCGGTTCTGATCTAACTTTGCCTAATGCCAATCTTTTATTGCCCTTGTCATTATTATCTTTGTGAAAACAAGGGAAATAACCCAAAAACTAGCAAAGTTTCCTAACTTATTTCTATCTGCGTAGCAAATTAATCACAGGATGTCTGTGGTCTCACATCCATGCCATTTATCGTAAGCTCATGCTCTTCGACAAAAGGTGTTAAAACCTGTTCTGCTAAGATTTCCTGTCATCATCAGAGAAATTCTATTTGCAAACTTCAGATAACTTATGTACTTTTTCCAAGGCAAAGAACTAGTGAATATGCGACAGTATGCTCAAAGCTGTACTAAGACATATGTATGCTATGTATGTACCTGTGCTACCTGTAATCCATAACAGTATGCTCCCCGGAACAGCTGCTCCAAGTGCACATACCTGTGGCAAGATGTGTATTGAGTGGCATTCCCAATCGTGCTCATGTTGCATTATGAAGTATAAAGTGCTACAATTGCCTGTACTTCTTAATTACCTTGTTTTACACCTTCTTTGTTTCCCCTCTTTGTTCTAACTCCCCACTTAAAGCTGCAGTTCAGTCCTTTTTTTTTTTTTTACTTCAATAGTTTCATGTGGGCAATCTCTGCTTACCTAAAGAACTGCATAGCTGCCGGTCAATTCGTTCTCCGTGTATTGATCGGCAAAGTTTGGCAACATCTTTAAATATGGGGAATGTAAATGGTTGCTATAGCAACAAGCATGCTTTTAAAAATAGACTACAAGAAAATTGGTCTTTCAAAATTGTTTTTTTTAAAACAGAAAATGCTAAAAGTATTTTTTCTTACTACTGAACTGATTTATTTAAAAAAAAACACATACATGATATTGCCTGAACTGCAACTTTAATCCAATCTACACTTGGGACACTACAATTGAGTCACACAACTCAGCACATGCAAGCTCAGGATTTGTTGTTTGTTGAGATAAGATTTCCAATAAAAATTTTCAATAAAAATGTACAACAACAAAAGGTGGCTTTATATCCAGATGACGTGGTTCACTTTCCCAGAAGGCTGGAGTCCTCTATTCCTCACCTGATGCAAATTATAGATAGATATGGTTCTATGTATGGCTTCAAAATATACTATACTTAAGCAAACTCAATGTGCCTGGGGGATCGAGAACACCAGGCCTACGTGGATACCTCTTAAGATAGCATTGGAAAGTAAAACATACTGTATCTGGTGGTGTTGCAAAAGTGAAAGAAGAAAAAAGGTGTGCACACCAATTGTGTAGTGAAATAGAGTCGCACACATATGTGACCAAGTCAACAGAATATACAAACAAGAGGTATGCGTATAAAGAGCTCAGAATAGAGCAAATGCAATAATATTATTGAACAAAAAATAATAATGAAAATGGAATTGGTGACAAAAATTAGCCACTGTTGGTGAAATATAAATTTTAATTCAGAACCTTGTCCAACCGGGACTAAAAAGGGAGTGTCTGCAGCTGTCCACACAGATGGCTCAACATCTGACAAGCTAAAGAGAATGGAGAAAGGACAAGCGCATGACTCGCATGGTGTTGTAAGTACAAAAATAATATAATGATATATACGAAAGGTGAGTATCACAGGTACAAAAAAGAATGAATTGGATGTTATCCAAAATAAATTCACTATTGGATGGATATCGGGAGAAGGAAATAGAGTCGGTTAGGCATTTTCTGGATAAGGACTTCTCCCTACATCCATCCAATAGTGACTTTATTTTGGATAGCATCCAATGTATTCTCTCTCATAACTATTTCTTATTCATCTCTCAGTTCTACCTCCAAATCTGTGGCACGGCAATGAGGACATGCTTTGCCCCGTGCTATGCTAACATATATATGTGTGTTTGGGAGAATCGATGCATTTGTTGCAACAATCCCCTTTCTCATAAAATAATTATATGGCGACGCTTTATAGATTACATCTTCTTTATATGGGAAATCCAATGCAGTGTGTGTGCAGCGCACAGCCAAAAAGGGATAGGGAGCAGGTCTGGCAAAAAAATCTTTAATGTGAGGCCATAAAATAGAGGGTTGCAAACCTTCTACGCGTTTCGTGCGCTACAGGCACTTTATCAAGAAGTGTCATACATAGTGCATAGAACATTTAAATAGCAGCTGATTGCCGATTTGGCGCCAAAAACTCCATGACGTCACCATATGTTTTAACCAATGAGTACTATCCCCATAGCGCAAGCGTCATGCAAACGAATTCCTTGCTAAGCCACACTGCGAGACACAGCCAATCGGCGCCCAAGGGAATGACACGCACCCCACGAGCAGTGAAGAGCTTGCTCTCGCGAGATGCGGCTCACGCAATTCCCATTCGCTCGCGCATGCGCATGCGGATAACCCACAAACTCTTTAAATTCCCTATGTAGGATGATACATCATGCGTAAGTAAATAAGTTTCCCTTACCCCCCCAGCCGGCAAAACAAAGACTCGTTCATCGTGTGAACACAAAAATGAACACCCCTGTCATACCTAAGCTGGGGAGGATAGAGGACATAACCATATATAATAATTAAAAAATATACAAATATAAACACATGTACAAGGGAATAACTATTACAGCACAATCAGTCAAGAAACTGCCATTCTAATCAGGTGTGAATACACTATAAAAACATACATTGTTAACATACAAATTACTTATTAAGAAACAGTATATTCCTATACCTATATTAAAAACACACGTTCAACCCCTCTAATGATGCGGAGGATATTATTACAATTTTTATATTAAACTTGGATGAAAAGAGTTACAAAGTTTTAACTTGGGGATATTTTCCTAAAAAATACAAAGTTGATGCGAACATGATACTCAGATATGTTTCAAGGAAATCTGTACTTATTATATTCATTATAATTTTGTTTGTTATTACAAACTGAGATGAAAGAAATATATAAATTCTAAAGTTCCTCAAGTCAGATAATAGGTCTATAGTAACCGAAAGAGAGGGATATTATGATCCATAAAAAGACCTGTTAAGGTACCCCATGAGCAGACAAGTCACTACATGATTGAATAAACTACCATTATATCATTCATGATAACAACACAAGGATGTTCAAATTCCTAATAGACTCCTACGTTTAGTTTGTGCTCTGTAAAATATTATATCTTTTTGACATGAAAACTCATAAGTAAATATAATAACCATTCAGATCAAGGCAATCATCTGCTGGAATTGTTCCTAGCAAGAGTAATTAATCTTCTTATTATTGGTATTCTATACTTAGTAATAAGGATTAAACTATTATGAGGGATGTTTATATCAAGAAATGATTGATTTTCCATTCGATATTGATCCCTTCTGGGAATCTGGTTTTCAGCATGAAAATCCAATAGGATTCTCTGCAATCCAACCTTTTGACAAGGTCACCACCTCTTACTGTTTTCTTTATGCTTTCTATTCCCATGAATGAGACATTTTCCATGCCCCCCTTGCCACATTCAGAAAAATGTTTGGAGACGGGGTGCATCAAGTCCATATGGTGACGTCATGGAGTTTTTGGCGCCAAATCGGCAATCAGCTGCTATATAAATGTTCTATGCACTATGTATGACACTTCTTGATAAAGTGCCTGTAGCGCACGAAACGCGTAGAAGGTTTGCAACCCTCTATTTTATGGCCTCACATTAAAGATTTTTTTGCCAGACCGGCTCCCTATCCCTTTTTGGCTGTGCGCTGCACACACACTGCATTGGATTTCCCTGACCGGATAAAGCTGCACGCTGATGGAGAGAGTTACTGGAGGCACTGGGTTGTGAGTACGTTTACCTGGGGCCAGCCCAATGAGGCAAGGGGGGGTGTCTCCATGCACCTACTCCTACCTTCAGGGTGACTAGAGCCCCATTATAGGTTTAGTACTTTGTATTGTTTATTTCCCATTATAGACTCCATTCTCCTTTTATGATCAAGTGTATAGGTCCTGGTACTTTTGAGCACCATATATCCACAACAGTATTCTTTATATGGAGTTTGATGATGAATCTTTGAAAAAAAAATTATAAAATACCTGATTAATAATAATGACGGGAACCTTACCTTCACCTCGGAGTGATATTTTTAAGATTGACTTTCTAGATCTTCAACTTGAGGACAAACAAGGTGGTTCAGTTGTTACAAGAACTTTTTTCAAGGAGGTCGATACAAAACAGTCTACACTTACAGTAGTTCAACTAATCCTAAAAAAACATGGATACAAAATATCCTATTGGGTCAATTTATGCAACTTAAGAGGAATTGCAGTCATACATCAGACTTTGAAATGCAATCCGAGAGTCTGTATAAAAAAAATGACTTTTTGGAACTTTTGCTGATCCGTCATCCGGCCCCTTCCGGTGATCTAATCAGTCACCCCCTCCAGAGATTACTCGCTGAGTGCAATGCCGATTGTGAGAGCCGCGGTGCCACATCTGCATTCTTTCTCAACATCAGAGACACTGGGACTAAGGGTTGGAAGTCCTAACACATACTCATAGCTGCTATTGTCAGTGTCCCCCTGTCAGGTGGTTATTCGCCAGATAGACCGCCGCCACCTGTGGAGACCAGTTGTGTGTGGTGCAGTGGTAAGACTTGATTCAGTGTCCAAGTGGTACACGGCATGCCTGTATCATCTGTTTTCTTGTATATGCGATACTCACCTTTTATATACTGTATCATTATATATTTTTGTATTTACTATCCAGGAAAGTTGCGCGCTGGTCTTTACTCCAATCTCTATACCTGGGGGGTGAAAATTCCAAGAGATATCTCCAAAATCTACAAATTGAATTACATCCCTATATTAAATAAAATAGAGGCAGAGCGAGACAGGTGCAAATTATTATTGTTGACGTGATGGGGAGGAATCTCCACAATTAAAAGGATGCTGTTACCAAAAATATTATGATGGCACTGTCTTTAGCACTTCCACAGCGATTTGTTAAAAGACTGGACAGAATGATCTTCACCAGAGCAGAAAAAAATCAAAGAGACTAGGATCAAACGGGACCTGCTCAGCTCGCCCAAGCTTTTCGGTGTTGAGACTCGTTTTACTACTTTACAATTACTACTGGTTGGCACTTCTAAAGGGCTTTTATTATTGGTACCATACAATAGGTCTATTGATTCTCACTGGGTAACACTCAAAGAATTATCTATTCAAGGGACACCGATTTCTGAAAGACTCTTTCTTAAGAGGGCTAGGGATAGACTATCCTGGCAATATTAATTCAGGTATAACAGGGTTAGTATTGAAACTAGCTCAGTGCTTTCAAACTCCTCATCACAACTGAAAGTCTGTTCTATTTTTTGCTCCAAAACAAATAATGTTAAACATTTGCATGCCAAAACTGCATCCATAAACCAGAAAGATAACACGTGCATTTCCTTCCTTTCAAATATGTACAAAGAATGTTAAAAGGAAGGGGCACATTGTGTAGGGTTAATTGTGAAGGAAGTTTTTACAATCAGGAATTTCTAGCTTTTCCTTTGAAACACAAATAATAAGTGTAGCCCTGGTTCCTATCGAACACAGATCACTACCATGTGCTGTATAACCTGTAGGCTCACAGGGCCTAAGCCTCTGCCATGGAGAGCCTGGGGTATTCACAATACGTGCAGCGCCTCCACCTGCGATAGCTTCCGCCCTAGGGGAAGTGGGTCTTCGCAGGAACTTATGTACATGAAATACACACCCACAGCAATACCTTAACCAATAAGCTTTACTTATAGCAACCGTCAGCGTAATCAACAGGTGCCCCCTTCCTAGAGGAGACACTACTAACAGTGTCCTGTGAATGCTCACTCTACCTCTCCCGTCACCGGGTGATCCCACCCTGTGTCCAGTTCCCTCCTGAGATACGTTCCCCACCCCCACGTGAGTCATTGAAGGTATGAGTGTGTGACTGCGCAGCCACCATGTCCCGGAGTGAATAATGGTACCGTTGGTACACTTGACGTTTATCTGCCGGGCACTCCTGTACCCGGTGCTGCAACTGTCTTCACAAAGGATCGGCGTGGGCGTAGATGACGTCACCCGTAGGTGTCCGGGGCGATCCCACCCAGACACGCGGCTACTGGGCAGCAGGGCCTGGTCCCAGGCCTCCCGCTGATTTAGAACTGTCCCGTAACTATCGTCGCACAGAAGGGGATCAGGAGCCTGACTATGGCCCGTCCCTAGCTCCGCTGCACTCTACTGGGGCTCAGGGCCTGGGGCATGCGGCCTAGGTAGGGGCGGCTGCCTCCCTAATCCGGAGCTCCTTCTCCTTCCCCCACCAGCTAGCTCTGACTCCTCGTGCGCGCCACCACTTCCTATCCTCCCTAAACTCGTACCTCATTGGGCCTGTCATGTCACGGGGGGCCGCGGGGGCTGCTGGGACCTGACGTCCCCTAACTCCCCTCCTCCCTGAGCTCCACTCCTTCGCGGATTTCTGACACCCTGCCCTGCGCATGCGCAACCTCCAGCCGGACCAGGTATGCGCCAGCGCCACCTTTAACATGGCAGCTCCCTAACGCGGAACATCCTTTATTGGAGCGTTCCCTAGGTGCAACCCCCCCCCCCCCCTCCCGTAACATCCAAAAAAGGGTGAATGGGGGTCCCGGCTACATAAGTTACAGTGGTAAAATATAATTCCAATCACAGAAAGAGCATAGAAGGATATTTTATGTAGATAATAGCTTTATTCATCTGCTCTGCCCAATTGTATTGTACATTATATATAGTGTAATATCCACGGGTGGGGATAAACAAATAATACTTAAGAGTCAGACAGAATTTTTAGGTTTGACTTGACCGGTCAATCCCCCCAGTCCCAGCGCACCAGATATGGTTTTGATGTCGCTGGAGAGCATAGTTGCCGGTTGAAGCAGTCATCGTCACCCCTGTGCATAGCACAGATGCCAGGGGGAAATTTTAGGTTACCAGAATTTTTCCCCGCTTCATTCCCCCCCCCCCGATACCCGCGCCGCGAGGCGGGTGATGGTAGTGGGGGTGTCCCCCCCCTTCTCTCCCCGGTCCCCGTGCCGCTGCCCCCGATACCCGCGCTGCGGGTGATGGTAGTGGGGGTGTTCCCCCCATTCTCTCCCCGGTCCCGTGCCGCTTCCCCCGATACCCGCGCTGCGGGTGATGGTAGTGGGGGTGTTCCCTCCCTTCTCTCCCCGGTCCCCGTGCCACTTCCCGCTTCCCCCGATACCCGTGCCGTGGGGCGGGTGATGGTAGTGGGGGTGTTCCCCCCCTTCTCTCCCCGGCTTCCCATGCCACTTCCTGCTTCCCCCGATACCCGCGGGGCGGGTGATGGTAGTGGGGTTGTCCCCCCCCTTCTCTCCCCAGCTTCCCGTGCCACTTACCGCTTCCCCCGATACCCGCGCGTGGCGGAGGTGCTCCCCCTTAATCCCTGCTTCCCCCCGATCCCCGCGCGGGGCTGGAGATGGTAGCGGGGGTGTTCCCCCCTTACCTCCTTGGTCTCCGCTTCCCCACGGTCCCGTGGCTGCCCGCACAGGGGGGGAGATGGTCGCGGGAGGGCGGTGGTGGTGGTGCTCGGTCTTTCCTCTTCTTCCCCCTGTCGTATGGGAGTGTGTATGTGTGCATGGGAGTGTGTGTGTGTGTGCATGTGCGTATGGGAGAGTGTGTGTGTGTGCATGGGAGAGAGTGTGTGTGTGTGTGCATGGGAGAGTGTGTGTGTGTGTGTGTGCATGGGAGTGTGTGTGTGTGTTACCAGAAGTGTCACATCACCCCGTCACGTCACTCCACTCAATCTCACAATCTCTCTCAATCTCTCTCTCATCCCTCTCTCTCTCTCTCACCCCCTCTCTCTCTCACCCCCTCTCTCTCTCACCCCCCTCTCTCTCCCCCCCTCTCTCTCTCACCCCCTCTCTCTCTCACCCCCTTTCTCTCACCCTCTCTCTGTGTCTGTGTCACACTCTGTTTCTGGATCTCTTATTTACCCTATATATTTTAACTGCCCTATACTACACCGAAATAACCTATACTACTTTCTTCAAGATCTGACTCAAGCTTCACACAGAAGACATCGAAACCCCCCCTAACCCAGAAGACAGGTAGGGAACACCTCCCCTCCAATGGCTAACATTGTGGGAATGAGGGTACCTGGACATTGAGGGACTGCGGATCAGGTAAGATCCCAAGCGGGATTGCTGCTTTAGATATTGTGAAGCGGGGACGTCCAGACACTGGTTAAGGGGTTCAGGAAACTAGTCATTCACACCTGGCTTTTATTTCTAGATCGACATTTACACACACACACAGGTAACAAGGACTAATTGTAGTATCTTACTATATATTTCTGAAAGCATTGTAAGTATGTATGTTTCCCTGGTGTGTTCCCTGTCCCTAGCGGCAATCTCATTGGTCCCTTGGCCCACCCGCCCCGCACACCTCTCATTGGCCTCACACACTCACACCACTGCTTCAGGCCCCCTTGGCCCGCCCCCGCACACCTCTCATTGGCCTCACACACTCACACCTTGCAGCTCACCTTCCCCCCTCCCGGTGGCCGTCACTCTCCCCCATCACCCGGACCGCAGCTCACCTTCCCCCCTCCCCCCCCCACCCCCGGACAGGCCCCACACCTTCCCCCCTCCCGGTGGCTGTCACTCTCCCCCATCACACGGACAGGCCCTGCACCTTCCCTGCTGCACGTTTCCTGGCGGCTCGCGCTCACAGGTGCAGAGAGGGGGCGCGTGCGCAGCGCTCCCCGGATGGGAGCAGGGAGAGCAGAGAAGGGCCAGACGCGCGACAATCGGAGGAGCGCGGGAGAGAGGAGCCCCCGCACACCTCTCATTGGCCTCAAACACTCACACCACTGCTTCAGGCCCCCCTTGCAGCTCACCTTCCCCCCTCCTGGTTGCCGTCACTCTCCCATCACCCGGACCGCAGCTCACCTTCCCCCCCCGGACAGGCCCCGCACCTTCCCCCCTCCCGGTGGCCGTCACTCTCCCCCGTCACACGGACAGGCCCTGCACCTTCCCTGCTGCATGTTTCCCGGCGGCTCACGCTCACAGGTGCAGAGAGGGGGCGCGTGGGCAGCGCTCCCCAGACGGGAGGAGGGAGAGCAGAGAAGGGCCAGGCGCGCGACAATCGGAGGAGCGCGGGAGAGAGGAGCGGTGCTGTGAGTCCTGACAGAGGTGAGGGGGCTTTGTGTGTGCGTGGGGAGAGGGGGGGATAGTGTGTGTGGGACACTGTGTGTGTGTGGGGGGAGGGACAGTGTGTGTGGGGGGGAGGGGGGGGGGACAGTGTGTGTGTGGGTGAGGGGGACAGTGGTCCCTGTGTGGGGGAGGGGGGGGACAGTGTGTGTCTGGGGGAGGGGGGACAGTGGTGGTGTGGTGGGGGAAGGTGGGGGACATTGTGGTTCTGGGGGAGGGGGGGGACAGTGGTGTGTGTGGTGTGAGGGGGACAGTGTGTGGGGGAGGGGGGACAGTGTGTGTGTGTGTGGTGTGTAGGGGGGGGGAACAGGTGGGTGTGTGGTGGGGGGACAATGGGTGCGGGGGGAAGGGGGGGACAGTGTGTGGACACCGTGTGTGTGTGTGGGGGGGAGGAACAGTGTGTGTGGGGGGGAGGGACAGTGTGTTGTTGTGGGGGAGTGGGGCAGTGTGTGTGTGGGGGAGGGGGGCATGTTGTGTATGGGGGAGGGGGGCGGTAGTTGTGTGTGTGGGGGGGAGGGGGACACAGTGGTTTGGTAAGTTAGTGTGGAGGGGGGTGCAGTTTTGTGGGGGAGGGTGACAGTTTTGTGTGTTTGTGCGGGGACTTGTTGACTCCCCGGCAACGCCGTCTCTCAGCTAGTACTGTAATAAATATAATACATTTAGGTGTCAAAACAAGAATGGTTTGTTCTGACTTGGAATTTTTATTAAATGTATTTTATTTATATATTTTATTTTAAAGCGGGGTTGGGGCAGGACTAAGGTTGGGGGTGGGACTGGGGGCGGGACTAGATTTTTGGGTGATTTGTCGAACTATATATATATATATATATATATATATATATATATATATATATATATATATATATGAAAAAAAGAACATGAAGCGCATTCTGAATAGAATTATCAACACAATGTAAAAAGTGATATATTAATAAAATAACACAATTTATAAAAGAGGAGGTGCAATCAATACTACCTTGCCCTATTCAAAATGCTGCCATTTAGGTCCAGGACCCCACCACAGTCGAGATAGGGAAATTGGCACAGATGACCTAGGCGCAAATAAAAAACTGGGAAAGGAAATAGTAACCAAGATTAAAGTTCAAAGTATCATAAGTCAAAGAGGCACTTGAGGTGACTAATTTCCAATCCATTGGTACTGTGTTTTGTAATTAGTAATATATCTTCTATTGGTATCTCCTCAAATCACCAACAGGTACTGGGTGTGGAATAAATTGGTAACAATCCAATGTGAGGAAGAAATAGATAATCCTTTGATGTAAAGTAGAGATATTTAATAAAATAGCTTGTCAACACGAACATATAAAAACTGCTATTGCAAATCAGTGAGAGAGGATCTAGATATATCTCTACTGTATAATACAGTATATATATATATATATATATATATATATTAAAAAAAATATATATATATATTAGAGAAAAAGAACAAAGCGCATAGACTCTCCTTGATTGTTAAAGGTTTTTGTATTTTATTTGTATTATATATATTATTGCTTTAACACTTTTAGGAATACAAGTTTGTGTTCCCTTAAATCCTTATTAGTGCACTTTTTACTATATCAATCAGGTTGTTATATACACTCACTATTAGTTTTAACATCACAATTTTACACTTGTGTTGCACAGTTTATTGTTAGATAAATGTTAGATAAAGCGAGTTATAAAAGTTTAACATTCTTTGCAACTAGTGTTACATTTTCTACAATTATGTTAATGTGTCCAGCAGTTCCTGCTGAGACAATAGATTGTCTTGTCTATTTGAGCTTTAGTATTATTTCCCTCCAGTGCAAGACAAAGCAGTTTGCTGCTGCTGCTGCTGCTGCTGCTGCTGCTGCTGCTGCTGCTGCTGCTGCTGCAGCCAATTGCAGGTTTCATTCAGAAAAACAATGAGAACGAATCTATAGTAACTGGTCTTAAATTCCCCTATTTAAAGGGGCAGTCCTGCCTGGGACAGCATTGAAGTAAAGACAGTAGTATGTTAAATACGTCAGACTATTCAAAATAAAAAATAAATCGAACAGGTACATAAAAATGTTTTTTAAACTTGTAATATTTCCAAGGTAAACAAAAGAATTTTTGAGAGTTCTTACAATCTTTATTCAATGTCTTATTGGATGATACTACTTTTCAGTCATCCAAGCTCTCTGTTCTTTGTTTGCAAAGTAATAATGACACATCATTCATCAAACATATGAACATAAGTAGCGCAAATGCGTGAATCCAGTATTTTCTGGGAAATGAAAAGTAAAACAGTTACTTTTACGGGTAAAATAAAAGACAATATATTTGATGACTGGTAATGAAAACTCGATAGAGTATGACAATAGTAACACAATTAGAGTATACAACCATTTGATGTTAAGATGGAAGATACATGTCCTAGTTGTTCCAAGCGAAGTTCAATGCAGTTGGATATCAGGTGCATGAAATAAAAGAAAACAGCACATAGCATAATACTGTATGGTAGTTAGAGCATAAAATGCAATACTAGGTAGAAGCCTCCGAGAAATTAGATAATTACTACAGGTAAGTGAAATAGAAAAAAGTACATTTATTTAAAACATATTGTAAGAACAAATAGGACGAATAAAATATCCACAACAATATCATCCAATGCCAATCTGCTGCAGTGAGTATATGCCCTACTTACTAGACAAAGGACGAACACTCGCGGTGGATAATTTTAGAGAGTAGAGGGGTCCTGAGGAAGAGTGCGCAGTTCTCGAAATGCGTAGGGTGATTCCATTTGGACCTACTCAACCCAATCTTATCCAGCATACTATAGTTGAGACTTATAGACAGTCTCCAGCCGATCAGGGAATACCGGAACCGGCATTTTTTCCTCTCTCGCAAGATCTGAGAGAAAGAGCTGGAGAGTCTACTGGAGACAGAGGGCGAACGCCACGGACACAGACAGAGCACAGCTCCGTCGGGACGACCGAACATCCATTGCCATCAGCTGGTTTGGGACGCAGCACCCCATGTGTACTGTCGGCTGTCTTGCCACGATTGAGGGGGGGATACTCTCTAAAATAATCCACCGCGAGTGTTCGTCCTTTGTCTAGTAAGTAGGGCATACACTCACTGCAGCAGATTGCCATTGGATGATATTGTTGTGGATATTTTATTCGTCCTATTTGTTCATACAAAATGTTTTAAATAAATGTACTTTTTTCAATTTTACTTCCTGTAGTAATTATCTAATTTCTCAGAGGCTTCTACCTAGTATTGCATTTTATGCTCTAACTACCATACAGTATTATGCTATGTGCTATTTTCTTTTATTCCATGCACCTGATATCCAACTGCATTTAACTTTGCTGGGAACCACTAGGACATTTGTCTTCCATCTTAACATCAAATGGTTGTATACCCTAATTGTGTTACTATTGTCATACTCTATCGAGTTTTCATTACCAGACGTTTTTGTTATTGTTTTTTTTTTGTTTTGCATTATCTTTATCTGACATAGGTAGGCAGTTTAATATAATTTGGAAGCCGCCCCTAACTAAATTATCTGTGATCATTTGGGTTATCACTAATCAATTGGTTTAATCTATTATAATAATATTCTTAGCGCTACATTATCCCTTTTTCATTCTAGTTACAGGTGCGCCGACGAGTATTCTAAAACTTGCCTTGGAAAATCTGGGGCTATAACCATCAAGAACCAAGTACATGCTGGGTACATGCTGCAAACATTTCAGTGACATTTCTGCAGAGACTAATGGCCCATCGGATTAACACAGCAGGGGTTCCTGGCAGTCCCATTCAGTTTGAATGGGACTGCCAGGGACCACCGCTGTTAATCCGATGGGCAATTAGTCTGTCTGCAGAAATGTCAGGGAAATGTTGCAGCATGTACCCAGCATATACCCAGGATGTACCTGGGTCTTGTTGGTGATTGCCCCAGATTTGTTTTAGAATACTCGTCGGCACTACAGTACTTTAAGGGTACATGCATCTTCCTAAAAGGAAGGCAATTACACAAATAAATTGTATAATACAAGTGCTGTCAACCGCCAAGTACAGTAGTTTACAGTTTATTGTTGGTTTCAGTTTTTTAGCTTCAGTTTTAACTCATGTTACAGTGTTTTCCTCTTTTCCCCCCCCTCCCCCCCCCCCCCGCCACCCCCTCTCTGGAGCTTCTTTCTTTCATTCCACGGTGTGGTGTGGTGAATACCTGCTGTAAGGAATCCGCTCCACAGTTTACTGGTTGCCTTACCTTGCAGACGTATGCAGTCCTGGAGCACCTCTCCTGATGTTTGCTGCAGCCTGGATTCACTCACCAAAGCTATACACACTCCCTCTGGTATCTACTGCAGCTGTGCAGCCTATCACTGCAACCTAGACTTGCATTCATTCATTGGAGCAGTACCTTCACACCCCCCTCCGGGGATTGGCCCGCTGGCCTTTAAGTATTGTCTTCCCATAATGCTCCCTGCCGAGCATAGTCCTTCCTGGATGTCACTATCTGTTCTGCCACAAGCCCTCGCTTGTTCCTGTCTCTCATGCTGAAGCGGAGTATTCTCCTTGTTGTCTGCAGCTCCAGGTTTCCTAAGGCCGGCTGCTATATTCACGCAGCGGTCTGCTCCAGTCTCCTGTGTTGTAGCTGAGTACTCTTCTTGTTCACTTCAGCTCCTTGTTTCCTGTGACCGGCTGCTATATTCACGCAGCGGTCCACTCCTGTTCTCCTGTGCTGAAGCAGAGGTTTCGTCCCTGCGTCCTTCAGCCTCCTGGATTCCTGCACTGAAGCGGAGGTTTCGTCCCTGTGTCCTTCAGTCTCCTGGATTCCTGCACTGAAGCGGAGGTTTCCCTGTGTATCTTCAGCTTCCTGGTTCCTGGGGCCTACTCTTTCCCTAATCTAGAGAGGCCGTGTCCTGGTTCCTGCGCTGAGACAGAGGATTCCCTAGCCCGCTCAGGACTCTTGCGCTGTAGCACTGGTGCACCCGTGCAGCAAAGCGGTGTGCTACTCTGGTCTGCCTACCATCTCCTGTGACCAGTACCATGGGCCATGGTCGCCGCTCGCGCAGAGGCCAACCCCGCGCTCCTAAGCTGAAGCGGGGCTCTCCTGACTACCTGTTGCCGAACTCTTGCCTGAACAATGTTTATCCTGATGTCTCCTGTCCTGACCCTGGCTTCTACAACGACGACGCTGTCTTCTCCAATCCTGATCCTGCGACATATGACTACGAACTGCGCAATCCGGATCAGCCTGCGCGGTCTCAGGTCGGTGCTTTTACAACCCCACCTCAGCCTCGCGGTCCGACCCTGGTTTGTGGCGAGCAGAACCCTGACACCTGCTGGCTCACAGTAGATCTGAGCTTCTCGCGTTGTTGTAGGGGAGAACAGGACAGGCTTCTTGGGTAGTAACTGATTCTCACGGTGACAGCGTCTCCATCTCTTAAGGGCCCCAGGGATGTGGAGACAATCCCTGCAGGGGAACTTCTTTCCCCTCCCCCTGATACATTGTAGTCTCAGACAGGAAGATATATTTGAACAGGATCACTTTATTTGGTTACCCTGCAGATGATCAGCATACACAGCCTCAGGCAGTTCTTATTGGGACTTCACCCTCAGGATGTACCCTGGACCTCCACTCCTGGCCAAGGCGCCCTGAAGCAGTCCTTGCTCTTCCCTTACTCCCTGGTGGAGAAAGGTGTATAGTCTCCCTTCCACTCCCCTAGGGGAGGGAAACAGATTGGCAGAGCCCTGCACAATTGTTGTGGGTAGACCAGCATCTCTCAAGCAGGTAGAGGTACTGACTACATTTGGTATTGCAGCTCCTTAAGTACAAGGAAAGTAGGTACCAGGTCTGAGTCCCTGATTGGACACACACAGGCCTAGTCGCACCACCTCCCCTGTGACTCACTGAAGCTACTGGAGGTGGGGAAAACCTGTGATAACTCCTGGCAGCCTGTTCTTACCAGGGCTTACAGCCAGGAGAGGGCAGACTGGTAGCCAAGGAAACCAGTCCTGGCTACACACAACACAAACAGCGTCCAAGCATTTGATGCCGGAAAGGCCTATAAACCATTTCTTTGGGCTGGGACTCTCAAACAACCCCTGAAATCACCAGCAGACTGGTTCCCAGGATTAGCTACTATATGTGCAAGCATATGTAAGTGCAATTAGTTAACAAATAAAAAGGATATTCATATAATCCCCAAAAACTACTGTACTTTGGGGCATGAACCTAATGGATGGTTTGGTTGCGATTATGTGCTTAGATAGAAACACACTATTATTAGGTGAGCAAAGATACCACCATCTGACGCCCCTCAACCACAGTGTATATCCAAGTGTCAACACTGCCTATTTACTATGTGGTATAGAATATATTTATTATAATATATTTAGATGGGTAGAGATTTTATCACTATCTGGGTCTACTCAAGCCATGATTATACCACTATGTGACCTGTGTTTCTACCAGTATATCTATCCTATACTACTGATTCAGTTCCAGTTTAGTAAACAACTGTTGTTTTTAATTATTATTATTATTATTATTATTCATAATTAATGACAAGGGCCTAAACAGAAAGCAAGAAACAACTCCACAATACATATGACAAATTCCTATTCCCATAATTCAAAACAAACTGAGTTTACATCTTACAATGTCTACTTAGAAAATTAAGATACAGAGAATGCATACGTTGTGGTAGTGAATGCAGCAAAATAAAATACAAAAATGCATTTATGAGCACATTCACACTTCTCAGACATATCTACAAACTTGCATTTTCCCATAGTCATCCTACATACAGTACAATACTTCCACTGCAACCAGGGATTCTGGGTAAGGACATGCAAACGACCATACAAATATGTTATTAAATGGAGGAAAAAAATAGGACCAAGGGGAAAATGAATCAAGCACTGATATGGGTTAACACATCAAATCCAATGTTAACTCTCAGTCAAGTCAGTGGGAGATGATGCGGGATTGGGTGTGCCAACCATGACCGTGCTTGATGAATTTGCCTCCAATGGATTATATGTATAGTAGGAAAGTGTACAGACATTGTAAAAATACAACCAAGTTTTTTTAGACCAAATTCCTAGGCATAGAGTTCCCCAAGCAACCCCTTCAATGCACACACCCTCTATTCATGTTGGATAAGTGTCAAAGCTACTTAGCCTCTTGTCAAAGCCATTTGTGAATTGGAGGTTGAACCTTTCAGAGGAACGAACAATGGTTGCATTTCAAATGTTATCACCATGGGGACAAATGCACACACAGTGTATTTGATGCTTTGAAGTTCTGGACCACAGTATTTAAATTTGGAGAGGAAAAACACGAAATAAGTCTTAGTATGCTTTTGTTTCCCCTCATACCATATTGTACATAGGCTACTAAGAAAAAACTATTTTGGGAGAATATTGCTCTTAATGTGATCAGAGCTCAGGTAAATGCAGTTACACACACACACGCACACACACGGACTTCCAGGGGACCGAAAAGTCGGGTGAACCATTGCCATTTGGACTTATTACATTATTTCTTCATTTACCTTTGTGTTGTGGTGGTACAGTACGTTTGACCAGTACTTATGATCATTACGATTATGGCTTTATTTTTCTACCATGCACCATGACTGCATTTGTAGATGTTCTATCCAGTGAGTGAGTGTCCATTTTTCATGCTGCTGAAATACATACATACATCCATACCAAGAAACGTTTGTGAGTGTGCATTTTTAAGGTTACTCAAACCTAAATATTGTATTAAACTGTAATACACTATGCGGCATGCGCTTCTGTTTTTTGTCTTTTAGATTTGTTTGGAAACTGGTTAACTCCACAGAAGCAGCTTAGATCCCAAGATTCTTCTGAGCCATTGTTTTCCAAAATACTGAGACTGTTGCTGTGCTGATATAATATATTGTTTGTATTTATATTTTATACACATATTTTAATGCTGGTTTGTGTGTGCACACAACATATATATACACACACACACACCCACTTTTTTTTTAATTTAAAAACAAATAGACGATACTGTATCTTTCTGTGGCTAACAAAGTAAAAGGTGTGAATTATATCACTTCTGTGCACTTCCACGTCTGAGAGGTCTGCAACCCTGCCTTTCAACCATTATCACCTAGCACAGCGGTGCGCAAACTGGGGGGCGCGAGACTGCCTGTGGGTGGCGCGGGGTTTACAGAGGCCCTGCGCGCTTCCCGAAGGCACTTAAATTAAGTCATGACGACGGAGCAGAGGTAAGTTGGGGTGAGGGGGGCGCGGGAGTGAGGAGACTGTCAGCAGGGGGGTGCAGGGAAAAAAGTATGTGCCCCCCTGACCTAGCATACAGTGCTTCCACTGCAGCAAGAGATTCTAGGAAATGACATGCCAATGAGCACACGTGTCAGCTTTTGCCTAACACGTGTGCTCATTTGCATGTCATTTCCCAGAATCCCTTGCTGCCGGGTGATAATGGTTGAAAAGCAGAGTTGCCGACCACTCTAAGACATGAAAGTGCTCACAAGTGATATTCTTTATTGGCTATATAGCTAGGTCTCCTTCCGGTCCCCCGTTTTTGCGCCTCTCCCCTCCTACCTCCGCTGCTGTAGGGGTCAGTGTGGGTGGCGACAGGTTCGCCAGAAGCTCCGGTGGCCCTTACTGCAGGGAACCACCATCTTGGGCCATGTTGCGCATTCACGATGAGCGCCAGGAGTCGGGGTGGCGGAGTCAAGGGTTGCGCATGCTCAGTGTACAGCACGCACGTGGCGGCGGCCCATAGAGAAAGGTTCCGCGGGGAATACAAGCCTCATATTGCTCAGGGGCAAATGTACAGCATGCCGCCAGGGAGCCAATCGCGTGGTTAGGTCTCCTGCAGCAGGAGATAATATTTGCACGCTGGAAGAGGAGGAGTTAGTCAGATATGGAGTAACATAGGGGTAAGAGGTATGTGTGCAAGGGTCTGTGACCCTCGGCACTAGGCCAGATTTCCCCTAGGCCCCAGCTAGGCCTCGACTCCCAGTATTAGTTTGTGGCAGCTACAGGGGCAGGACCTTATATAGGAACCGTGCGCCTGTAGCTATTATAAGTCAGGGACACAGTGCTACTCTGCGTGATCCTGAAACTGTGGTCTGGGACCGGACACTGAACTGAAGCAAAGACTGTCTTCAAGGTGGGATCATCCGGCTGGATACCATCCCACGCGGAGGAGAAAGCACAGTGGAGGACATCGCTGGATCGCGGATCCCTACTGATCCTTGTTGGCGCGCCCGGGTGCTCGAGCGCCCGGCAGGTCACATTACAGAAAGTGAACCAACTCTAACACATTCAATTAGTGGGCCGCGCGGTCACACACTGTGGGTTGGGTGTGGGCATTGTGGGACATTGAGGGACTGGGATTCTCAGGACACGGTGTGGGTTACACGGTGATGGGATACAGCCCTGTGAGGTGCATGGGTAGTTGTACCTTTAGTTTGAGAGAGTTATAAGATATAAGAGTATAGAATTTATGTGTGCCAGTAAAGGCCTTTCTATTTTACTGCGTGTGTATTTATTGTTGTGTCCTGTGAGGGGCTCCTCCCACTATGTTGGGATCCCTCCCAGGTGGAGGCGCTGCACCAAAGTTATAAGTATATCGCCCCAGGCTCCCCTGAGGTGGAGGCGTAGGCCCCTGCGAGCCAACAGGTTAAGGGCAGCACCAGTAGCCATCTTGTTTAAGGGGAAATAGGGCAACAGCTATATGCAAACGGTGGCGGTTTTTTGTCGCTTTTTTCACCCACCATAAACTTAAAATGTGTATGGTAAACCTACCCAGCCTTGAAAATTGCAAAGCTAGTACAATTAACCTCACACTGATGAGACCCATTAAGGTAGAAACCTGTCTGAGAGTGGTTTCACTGGCTTTGCATCTAATCCCATGCTGTGCTTAAAAGCTGTGTTAACAGCAGACCATTTGCTTATATGGGTTCCATGGCACACGCGCACACACACGTTTGGTTATTATATTGCTCACATTGACCGTAAAAAAACAACATATCAGATGATGCTGTAATTCCAGCCTGATGAGGTAAATGCCCTCATTTTGAAAGGACAGCAAATAAATAATGAAGATGAGAGAAGGAGCTGATTCTTCAAGAGGAAATAGCAACTGAAGAGCATCCCTAATAGAGTGGCAATCAATACAAATTAAACGGTAGGTAAGTCTCTCATATATGGTGTGCTTACCTCAACATTTTTATATTGCACCTTCACTGTATAGCTATGCAGTCATATTAGGTGGTATTTTGGCATGAAAATTCAGAACATCAAATGACAAGTGCACAATAAAGAACATATATTAATGGAGTGGGCACATCTCTCACCTTATAAAAGGAAATACTGCATTAATAAGATTGCACCATCATTTAAAAATTATACGACGTTGGTCAAAGGGTTTAACAAAATAACCCTTATTCATGAGATCACTATTTTATTTTAGCCTAATTGGTAGGAGCGCATGAATCGTTCTTTTTGTGTTTTTGTATATGTAGCCAGGTTCTCCAGGCTTACCCTTATCTCCACTGCAATGGGAGAATAAGGGAAGGTTGCAGAGCATGCAGGGAGCGTTTCGGTACACCAGAGGGTCCGCGGTGGCCCGAGCGTCGCCATTGGTACTTGCGCATGCGCAGAGAGTCTCGGAGGCGACGGCGTCAGATAAGAGGTCGCGCATGAGCAGAGAGTGGGCGCTGCGTCGCGCGAAGCAAGGGCCAATCGGAAGGGGCCTAGGCCCGGAGACTACAAGTCTCATGAGCCTCAGTCAGACCAGGTGACGCAAGGGAGCCAATAGGGCGATAGGAGACTCTGTAGGAAGAGTTAGGAGGTTGGGCAGGGGAGCACGCAGGCAGAGAAGATCGGGAGGGGGACGAGGAAGGAGCTCAGCGTGTAGCGAGGCAAGTAGAGGATATATATCCCCAGGCTCTCCGTGGCAGAGGCTTAGGCCCTGTGAGCCAGCAGGTTATACAGCATTGGTAGTTGTACTGTATTCAGAAGGAAACAGGGCTACATATATGTCAGGCCTATCTTTTTACCAGCAGCAAACTTGTATAGGGAGGAGCGCGGTATTATGTACAGTCTCTTACAAATATTAGGCCAATCCTGTTCCTTGCTGCATACTCCTTAAGGGCATTTTAATATAGTATCACTGAAACGTCATAGGGGTAGGTTTCTTGGCTCATCTGCTTTACATAGCAGTCACTGAGCCCCTGCCAATTTTCCAATTAGTGCAGGTACAATACACCCCAGTGTCAGTCTGCACATCACCCATCATTGTAGTTTAATGTATAAGGCTGACAGAAAGAAATATGTGTAAGTTTTATTCTATTCACACCAGAGAATTTGTGCACCCACAGTTTACCTTAACAGTAAGGCAACTATGATACTGGCTGTGGTCAGCATTTAATTGCACTACTCACAAAAGCATATGCTTTATTTAACCCCTTCAGGGCTTTCTCACATTTTTCACTAGTCCATGGGACAATAATTACATATATTCAGTGTACAGAAGATACCTACAAAATTTGCTTATGCCTTGAAGGAGCTTGCAGGCTTATAACGATTTGGCCATAGGGTTTAACTAAATAACCCTTATTCATGATATCACTATTTTATTTTAGCCTAATTGGTAAGAGCGCAGGAATCGTTCTTTTTGTTTTTCTATACTTAAGGGAATACTCAGAAAATGTAGGTTTGGAAAACAAATATTTATTCTGGCAGAAACAGACAAAGCATGGTAAAAACTTAAGATGTTTCTATTGTCTAATTGATTTCAGTGTTCAACATGTAGCAAGTGTCATTATTACTATATACAGCAGGGCCCGACTAATACGGCGGGTTCCGTTCTGAAGAGCGCCGCAAAGTGAAAATCGCCGGTTCCGGTATGGCGATTTACGTTAGGTGCGCATGCGCAGATCGGCAATGCGCCGTTCTGCGCATGCACGACATCGGGAAACCCCTCCATTCTGCGCATGCGCAACCCCGGACTGGCCCGTTCTGCGCATGCGCGACCCCAGACCGGGCCGTTCTGCGCAAGCACGACCCCGGACCGGCCCGTTCTGCGCATGTGTGGACATGGCGGCCCCCTTCTCTGCACCGCCGTATCAGCGGATCGCCGAGAAGCGGGGCCTTCCTGTAACTGGTATGCGGTTACAGGTATATGAAAAATGCAGTCATTCTTTAATGGGGGGAGGGTCGATGTTCTGCAAATGAAAAGAACTAATGGATGGTGACAAAACACTAAAGTATAGAACACAAATTGAAACAGTTTTTCTTTGTTAATTTGGATGACATTAAAATATTTAATTAAGGTATAGTGATTACATACTGTATATGAGCTAACATTACAATTAGCCTTCATTCTATTTTCTTCCTATTGTAACATTACCTAATTTGCTAATAATAGTAAATACCTTAGAAAACGTATACATAGGCAAAGCAGTCAAAGTCTGCTCTGCCCTTTTAAAAACTTGTTGAATTCTTTGAAACTACATTGATACATTAACACAATGCGTGCACACTATAGTTCATGGTACAATCTTTACACTTCAGTTGTTGACAAACTACAGCATATCACAATATTTCCTTCTTTGGGCTAGATCCTCAGCACACCATTATTTCTTTTATTGTGACGTTTAACGTATCGATAGTCGTAACGCATATCCACAAAGGTCCGAAGCCCTCGTGTTAATCAGAGAAATATTGGATTGCTAACGTACATCTGGCTTACTCATTTGCAAATCATACTCTAATTTGCCGTTAACCTAACATGGCAGATCCACAAACCTCCGTTAAGGTTAGCGCATGGAAATAACGTTACGATAATTATGTCACAATTATATCAAAAACCTGCCGTCACATTCAGACCATGATTATCATAGCATTATTTCAGTGAATAGCCTACTAGCAAGAAGGGCAGGTCTAAAGTGCTACCCAAATTATTGTCCAGAGTACAGGACTTCGCCCTTTCATTACATGTGTCATACAAAGATATATATTATGGATCATATAAATGTCTCAAGCACATAAAGAGATGCCTCTGATAATATTTCATATTCATGTAAAACTATTCATTGTTAAAAAATTGTCTGGAAACAGATTACTCTCTGCCTGAAAAATAAAAACATGAAATTGTGGATCGGCTTTTTGGAGAGTGATCCAAGGACCAAAGGAGGCAAATCCAAATCCACAAAAAAAAAAATTCGCCCATCACTAACCTTGACTGAATTAAGTATAGGTGCATAATAATGTGTCTTCATATTATAACAATAATTACCTGAGTGCACTTTGTAACTTTAATAAGATGATTATTCAGGTTTGACATTAACTATATGAAATACTGAGGCTCTTTAACTATTGAATAAACTAGTGTTATTGTGATTAGTGAGCAGTTATATGGCCCTAAAATATGCAAAGGATCACTTTATAATTTACTACTTTACCGTAATGTGCAAGGCATCGGTCTAAGACATTTTGTCTGGCTGTTTAGCCATGACCAAGTCACCGCCAGCATTTAGCCCCCACTTACCTTGCTTCCGAGACATCTCTCTGCCGGCTGCTTCGCCACCACGGTAAGCCATAACCTTACCCAAAAAAACCCTTATACCAACACTACCCCCTACCCTAAAAACCTTACCCTAAAACCCCTTACCGTAAGCTACTACCCTAAAAACCTTAACCCTTTACCCTAAAACACCCCATACCTAACCGCTAAAACCCCTTAAATGAACTTGCCTTATTGGCAAAACAGTCGGCGGCCAAGTGTCCAGAAGTGGAGTGGTTGCGGCAAAGGTCCCTCGGCAGCCAAACTCCGGTGGAGCCTTGGTTACAGCAAAACATGCCGTGACCACATGTCCGACTCCTCAAGGCATAACCTATAGTGTTTTCTAATTTTATGAGGGCAGACATCTAAGCATGTCACATACTTTATGTAGCTAAATACTCAACACCTGTATGTTTGAGTGCACTGCAAATAATACAGTAATCTTAGTTGTGATCTTCAAAGTTGTGTATAAAGTGACATGTATACTGTACATGAGATTGATATATACTGTATAATGTATGTACAGTATACTATTTTCACTCACCAGGTCGATCCTTCTCCAGATCCTCCGTGTTGGCCAGCCCTGGAAGTCCCACTACCTTGGAGGTGACAATTGTCTCACTCAAGTGCTACTCAATAGTCATGAGAGGAAGTGGAGCAGGTGGTCCCTCTCCTGTCTTCTTGGCATGGGCCGCATGGCCAGCCAGCTCGTACTTACTGTCAGCCCACCTTTTCTTTAACATACCCACGGAGTGTACTGTGTTACCCAAGCATTGATTTGGGTCAGGATCATGTCCCAAATCTTCAGCTTTTCAGCTGTGGAAGTACATGAGCACAAAGCACCCAACAATTTGGAGTGGTTGTCCACCACTCCATTTATCAGATTCTCAAATTCCTCCTCAGTGAACTTGTGACTTCTGATTCGAGCAGCATCGGAAGCTGGAGGAGCTGTGCCAATAGCAGTGTAAGATGCCTGCTCAGCCATATCAACAGTTTAAATGTCTAGCTGATATGGCTGAGTAAGTTCAGTATGTAATGTGCATTTATTTGCAACATGCTCATGGGCGTTATGTTAGATAACACAAGTGGAATGCATGTACATTAATTGGAATGCACGTTATATTTTTTTCCCATGCACCTGTGGAGTGTATTGATGAATGCGTCTCAGCGCTACGATAATCCACAATCACACAGTTAACATAACAATGCTAGCTTGCCGAAGGGCTGTTGTTTTTGCATGTCATTAGCTTTGAGGAAACCCATTAAACGTAAAGATAGATAACGTTTGTTAGTTTATTAGGCAACGTCACATTAGTAGCCCTGAGTTTATAGAGCTTTGAGTATCTACTCCTTTATTCACTCACTAGCTGATATACCCGGCGTTGCCCGTGATGTAATGTTCTGCCTCCCCCATCCTCCCTCTCAACTCACTTCCGCTCCCCCCCCTCTTCACGTCTGTCAGGCTTCCCCCCCCCCCTCTCTCCTTGACTCCCCTCCCCCCCATCTCATCCTTACTCCCTCTCGCCTCTCCCCCCGGCCCCCCTCGTCCGTATCCCTTCTCCGTTACATCGCCCCTCTCTCCTCCCCTCTCTCCGCCCTGCTCTTCCCTCTCTCCCCCCTCGGCGCCTCCTGCTCTCTCCCCCCCTCCCTAGCTCTCTAGCTCCTCCCGTTGTAAGTCCCAGGGAAACCCACGCTCTCGGGGTAGAGCGTCTTCCCCGCCCCAAATCACGGAGCATCCTTCCTCCTTGCCTCCCGCCCCACGAATCAGGGGTGGGGGGTGGGATTCAACTTCCGTCCCGCCCCCTACTCGAGCTAAACTCCTTACCCTCCCCCACACTCTGCTCTCGAGACGTTCGGCATCTCTCTCCTTCCCACCCCTCTCAAGTGGGTGAGGAAGGAGGGGAAACTCCGTTCCAAATCCTCGTCCACCTCAGTCTCGCTTTACTTCCCTCCCCCCAGGACACGCAGAGTGGACTCCTTTCCCTGTTGCACCGCCATCTTACTGGGGGCAGCTGCAGGAGGAAGGGGGTCCTTCCGGAGGCTGCCTGCCCACTGCCTGTCCCCCCGCCGGGGAGGGATGAAGTGAGCGTTGGCGGCTGGGGCAGGAGGGCCGCGCCGCGCTTCCCCTCCGTCCGGGAGCCGGTGGGGGAGAGGGGGAGAGAGAGTTGGGTGACGTCATAGAGCCACCAATTTTAAAACCCACTTCTTTAATGAAGCTTATGGGGCTAAGGTGGCCAATACTATACACTTCATACATTGACCTTGGCTCCTTGCAGACGCACTTACCAGAACATCTTCCTAGTGTCTATGTACTGTGACGTCTCCGTCACAGCATAGGATCTTATGTCCCAGATTAAGGCAGGAAACATAGTATTTCTCTATATTCGGTTTATTTATAGGGTTAACTAATACACTAACAGGACCACCGCCCATTTAAGTCAAAACAAATCATAAAAGAGACGCCTACTCCTCTTAGGAGACTAACTATACATGCAACTTCAGTCGTTACTAACTGGATGAACAGCTAAGCTGGTTAACACCCCAAAACAGGTACTATTATAGCTGAACATATACAGTCTCTGCACACAGCAATATAGGGTTTCTCTTATCTATTACACCAAGGTTATGGAGCAGACGTCCCCGCTTCAGCATGGTCTCACATCCTTCCTTACTAGGGGAGCTCAGCCCCACGAGAACTCAGAGAATCTCTCCTCTGAAAGTCCAATGTTAAGGACAGGACATCCCGGCTTCAGCACAGTCTCGCGTCCTTCCTTCTTCCTGGGATTAACAACCCAGGCAGTCCCAGCAGCCTCCGCGACCCCCGTCCAGTGAGCCTTTGGGGACTGCAGCTTCCGCAGCTGGGGAGAACTCTTCTCTGTCCTTATTCTCTGTGAACAGCAGTCTCTCTCGGTGTGTAGTCACTTCCTGACTTTCAAAACTCCATGTGCAATCAGGAGTTCAGCCTGCTCAATTAGTTTGCAGCTGCTGCTGGCTTCTCTAGGAGAAATTAACTCTCTGTATGCTGGAAAGTCCCTTAGCTGCCCTATTCACAGTGATTATATCACAATACATTCTTCCTACTTACCAATTCGATTGTAAGCTCTTCGGGGAAAGGACTTATTTTCCTAATGTTATTTTTATGTCTGAAGAGCTTATTCACATTATGTGTTATATTATTTGGTCATGTGTATTACTGCTTTGAAGCACTATGTACATAAATCGCGCTATATAAAGATATACATACATAGACCAAACAATAAAATCTGCAATAGTGTATCTAGCTATTTCAGCACATAAGATTCTGCAGAACACAACTTGCAAATATCCAGCAAAACAGGACAGACAAGAAGTGAATCTTAAACTATAGGCATTTGGATAATCTACAGTAACACCTACTCAAATTAACCCTTTGAGTGCCTCGCGATCCTGTGACCAGGTCACGGGAGCATAGAATGTGATGTCCCCTACAAAAACTAGCAGTAAGCTTGCTTTTTGCTTTGCCGTTTTATATTAGATATACAAAGTAAAACACAGACTTGCACACTGGCAGGTCAAAAGTCTTCCTGTATGTGGTGCACACCTATACTTAAAAAGTAGCTTTTAATACATTACATAAAATAATGTTGTATCAAACTCACAAAAATCTTACAAAAATTTGTAGTAATAAGACATTTATACTAGACCTGGCTCCTCACATAACTATGCTCCATTTCAGTGGAGACTGTGTGCTAGTGGGAAGATCCAATTCTTAGTACTGTAGTTGTAGTTTGGGGGCAATATTGATACTTGAAATATTCCCTGTATCTAATATAGGGTAGCCAACTCCAGTCCTCAAGAGCTACCAACAGGTCAGGTTTTCAGGATATCCCTGCTTCAGGACAGGTGGCCACCCTGTTCCCTAAGCCCCAAGGGATATACTGAACACAACCCGACTCCTGTTGGCACTCCTTCCGAGGACCTGGAGTTGGCTACCCTATATTAGATACAGGGAAGATAAAAGATGTATCTATTACCACAGTGTAGCCAGACCTAGCTGTAAAATTCTGAAACTTGGTGATGGGGTGTGTATATATCCTTGTGCATTAAAGTATCAGAAAAGTTGTAAACACATATTAGATTTAAATATTCTGTTCAAAGAAGCAAAACATGCGAAATCTTACTTTTTTTAAAAATAAATCAGGTCTTAATGTCATTTTTAATGAGGTTTAAAGCATCCTTTGATTTCTATAGTAGGCTTTATCCCAACTCCCAAGCAGTGCAATGTATTTGCAACATTTTCCTGTTTGTGATAATTTGTTGCCAATATTCCCAGAACTTTGATCTGCAAACTGTAACAATAGATAATGTTACCTTAGTAATATAAGGATACATTGTAGCTGCTGAGTTACACTCACTGAAGCAGCCATTATGTTAATCACACAATCAGGATTTTGACAGATTTCTAACAAGAGCACCAAACAATTAGCAGCTTAGGCAAGAATATAATAGAGAAAGTAATCATGGGAGAAGAGAGTTTGAAAAGGTCATAGGAGATTGCGTGATCCAGAGCCCCAACTACAACGCTTACTCAGCTCACCTTCAATTAGATACACAGTAAAAGTATAGATCAACAACTTATTGGGGGTCTGTGAAAATAAATCTTGTAGATCTTTGAGTTTTAGTACCTGTGACAGGGCAGAACCCCCGTCTCAAAGGGCTTCAGTAGAAAGCCTGTATTGGTCTGAGCAATCCAGCAGGGAGCTGGTTAATTGCAGCTACAGACAATTAACCAGTCTCCACCTGGCTCAGACAGGTAAAAAATCCTACTGCTTGAACTGCAGGAGAGATCTTGAGAACAGGGGGACTGTGTTGCCAGAATAGATTCCCAGGAACAAGTGATCTGGAGCACAGGACTGAGCTGCCAGCAAGATCCCCTGGAACCAGACTTCTATTCCATGGAACCCACCAGAGGGTAGCCCCCACACAAACACTAACCCAGAGAATGACATTCCTTAAACTGAATTGCTTAAATCAATGGGCTGAATAAAAGCCATGGTTTATTTCCCCCAAATATGTCTCCCTTGTTGTACCTCCGCATGTCTCTTACATATGGTGTTAGAAGTGGCATGAGAGGTGGCCCTTGAATTTCAAAGGGGCCCGGGAGACCGTATGGGAAAAATGATTTTGTGCTTTTGTCTGCTTAAAGTTCCTGCAACAGCTTGAGCAAAAAAACAAGAACAAAAGAATCACAGGCAGAAGAAGTGACCAGAATTAAAGGGCTACACATCCAGGCAAGAAAGTTAAACTGCACTGGAGAAAGCCTCAATGCCACAGTCTGACTGGTGGGACTGCGACAGATGGTGACCCACACAATGTACTGACTCTGTGGCCAAAGTCTACCCCACCACCTGTGGGTTTTTAAAATTGCCGCTCAGAAAGTCTACAGAGACGCTTGTGAGAGCTACGAACTCTACAAGTGAAGTCTGCTCACATGTAGGACTACCAGCTGGGGTCCTAGCATATACGGAGAAAATCGCTGCAAAAGCACTACCCTAAGGGGGAAGAATACACTTGATATTGCCAAAAGGGAGGGAGGGCAAAATGAGATGTTCCTGTAATGAACTCGGCCACACAGAAGGGTGTCCCTTCCGGTCCTACAAGGATACGATTGAGAATGAAGATGTGTGCGGGCCCAGAAACGCGATAGAGCCACAAAACACCCCATAGGATGGCAGAGCTGCATGAAATCTATACACACCGAAAAGACAAGTCTCTATATGACCACAAACATGATTGGTGGCAGCAAGAAAAGGACCAGCTGAATGTCGAATATTTCCGCCAGCTACTGCAACTGCAAGAAAAGCATGGTGAGTGCATTGAAACTACTGAAGTTTCAAAATTAAGGAGACCCCAGTATCCCTGATGGGAGGGAGTCGTCTAAAGCAAAAAGGAGGAAAAAGAAAACTAGGTTTTCCACGTATCATGGAAGGGTCAGACACGTCCACAGATCCCACAAAAAAGGGGGACCTAGAGCAAATGGAGGATTTGTCCCAGTAATTACAGAATATCCAGAGGGCCCAAGGCAGAATTTGTGTACCCCAAAAGAAGTGTCTATCCAGTGCTGACAGTGGGAAACTCTCAACAAACTATACCAGGGAAGTGGAGTTAGAACAAGTAATTGACAATCCCTTGACAAGCCCTGAAATGCACTGCAAACTGCCAGACATGGCTGTGAACTATTGAAACAGGAGATAGACGCTAATGCCAAGCTACAGAGTGGTCTGCTCACACTCATCTTTGAGTGTGGGATTGTGATGAACATCGAGCATTGCTTACGTAGTGACTTAGAAGACCTGAAGACTGAGCTGAAAACGGCAAACACTATTATAACCATGGTCAAGACACCTACCCGCTTGGATCAAGTTATTGCTGACTTGCAGCAGAAGCAAGATGAGGCTCAAAATAAGGCCCTCCGTCTCATTGTAGAGCTTGGACTATCTTAGGAGCCTCTTCGTCTCGGTGCAGAGCTCGGAGGCTCTTGAAATGATTTGGACAGCCTGGGTGTGGAGCTCAAAGTCTCTTGTATAGAAATTCTAAGTCTTTGTACAGTTAGAAGTTTCCCTGAAAGTGTTTCACAGTCTAGGTAACGGGCAGGAGATCTTCAAGAAAGGAGGTCCATAATCTCAATATAGAGCTGCATGTGTCTCGACAAGGTCAGCGGTATCTGGACAGAGTTGGTCATATCGCAGAACGAGATCCATACTGTCTGCATTGAGCTGGATGCATCACACAAGGAGATCAGCAGTCTCCGCTCAGAACTGGAAATCTCTAAAAACGAATTCCAAATACCGGTGCTCCTAACCCCAGGTCAGACAAGATCTGCTGCCGTCCCACACTGTATATCCAAAACCATACGGAGAGGAAGGGCACTAGTTGGGTTTCACAAGAGAATGTAATTTATTAGCCACAATGGTCCTTTGTGGCTAATAAATTTATTTTTCTTGTGAAACCCGACTAGTAAGAAGGTGATCACCTGCTCATGCTTTTAGCTCCTCATTCACCAGGTGATCTGCTAGTGGTAAAGTATAAAAGATCTACTGTATTAAAAAGTTTACAAATCAGCGGGGGTCTATTTTCTAAAGTCTCCCAGTTGCAAAAGTTGGGCAAAACCAGTGCAAAAAAGAGAGCCATATGCGTCAAAGAAAAGGAATAGGAGTTTTCATTGTAAAAATCTTTTCGCACAGACTTTGTCCCAGTTTTGCTGTTGGAAGACTTTAGTATACTGTATAATCCCCAGAGTGTCTACCTCCTTGAAAATGAAAGCGAAAAGCAGAAGACGTAACTCGTGGTTAAAAAAAAATATGAATGAAATTAGAAGTTAGGACTTGCCTGATCTGGGGCTACCTTGGTGTGGTTGCAGTAAAATCCTCAACTTAAATGAAATATTAGAAATAGTTCAATATTTTAAGGGTTTTATGCAGTATTATAAAAGTAATAAAAAGGGTTAATGATGATTAAATGTTCTCATTTTTTTTATTGCGGATCTGCGTTGATCTTCTGTCATAGCTTTTTTTTTTAGAAAAAATATTAGAAAAACAAAAATTATTCTTTTACTGGGTGAGATTGCCATAACAAATGGAACTTAACCAGCTATTTCTGCACAGCAGAAAACCTGCAATTATGCAACAAAACAGGACAAACAAGAATTTCAGCTTACACTATTTAGCAGATCAGCATTCAGACATTCTAGGAGAGTAACCACCGGTTTCTTATGTGGGGATTTACAGCAGCATTCAGGAGAAGTTTGCCATTTAGTGAGTTTACAGGTGCAAAGTGTCACACTGAAAAGGTACAGACTATTTTAAATGTGTTTCTGGTCTCTGTGGCACTGAACAGGTTACATGTGAGTCACTGAGCCATAACTGGTCATGTGCCATTCCCCAGTCTTGTGACTTGTACTAAGTAATGTAACTAACTCTTTGGTGCCGGTGGCAGACGTGGAACTATTGCTTGAATATGAGTCATTGTGACATATTTGGTCATGTGCTATTCCCAATCCTATGACTGGAAACTAGAATTTCAGTTTATGTTGATATTATTTTCGCTCCACTACCACTGTATAACCCCAAATGATGGATCATAAAAGAAGAGACTAGTGTATATTACATGTAATGCAAATGAACATAAATGAATCATTTCATTCCATGATGCACACAATATGAAGTTAATCTGCCGTATATAAGTGCATATATCTGTAATACAGCTACATTTACTTGATGTAGGTGGGACTTAAAATGATGATTTGACACTGTTTTGTTTGAACTATTTTAAGATTGAATATATACACACACACACAGATGTTGGTCTAGCCTTTCATAAAGCTGTACAAAGGTCTAAAAATGTGAAACCCATAGGAGTTTATGCACCAAGCAGTAACAAATAAATGATTGTTGCATGCAGCCTATCAATTCCCAATGCTTCAGCATCTGCATATAATGTCACTAGACTGGTGTATTGAGTTTCAGGTGAATGGAACCTGACACATCCGTATTTTAGTTTTCCAACTGGGAGGAGCGCTGTGATACTCGTGAACATATGCAAAAAAAGGAAACAATATGATGGTAAAAAATAAAAGTGATCAAAAGACAGTCTCTGCAATGGTTGTACTCACAAATGATAAGGTCAAAATAGACGTATCAGAGACCCATCTCTCTCTGATAGGAGCCCTTTAATGGATGCCCTCTTAGGATGGTATATTAGTTGAAATTCTGGAAGCTTGTAGTGTATTGTAGATCATATGGATAATCAAAGTATCTCCCAAGGATTATAGAGAGAAAAGAGATAACACAAGATAGTATAGTACTATCTAGAATTGTATTGCACAACAGTAAAAATATAAATAGTGCACTCACATTTACATATAAGATATATTCGAGGGAGAGGACAGCTGTAGTCAGACGGATGGTGCCGGTATCTCCCGGAACGACGGAGCACTTCCGCGTGCGTCACGTGTGCCCGCGTCACATCCTGTGACGTCTCAGGTAAGGGCGGAAGAGGCTGCCTGGTGTGTCTGTCTCCGTAGTTTGCCAGCACCTGCCTCCGGTATTCTCCCCAGCTCTGTCACCTCCCACAGCTGATCGATTCAACGCGTTTCGCTGTGGCTTCTTCAGGAATCGGAATACTGAACCCCATAGGACCTCCCTTATATATAGTCCATATTAGAATACAAATGGCCAATCAGGGGGTCCAATACAAAAATTACCAATCAATATGTAGCTTATAGAGCAATGGCAGAGGAGATATTATTCAATATTATGATAATAATACACTTACAAATATTTAAACAGATACAAGCTATATGTGCTAATACAATCGAACAGTCCTAATCTAAATACAATTTATTAATAATATATATATATATATATATAAACAATAAAAGAATAAATATTGACGCAAAGAAAGATATAGATGTCTAAAGGGATGAGGCAGATAGACATAATTAGATACATACATAAATACATACATATATACTTAAAACTTTATAAGAAACTATATTAAAAAGGCACCAATGTCTATGTCAACATTAAGACCCTTTGGATTGAGAGTCTGCATTTTGTGAATCCAAAAAGTCTCCCTTCTGGCTAGAACATTTAATCTATTGCCCCCCCTCCAATGTACCGGGTTAAGGTTAAGTTAAGTTTCTGATCCTAAGTCTCTAACCTTCAAAGGTATAGAACATGTCCCGGTACATTGGAGGGGGGGGGGGGGGGGGAAAAAATTAAATTTTTTTACCCAGGAGGGGGTCTTTTTGGATTCACAAAATGCAGACCCTCAATCCAAAGGGTCTTAATGTTGACATAGACATTGGTGCCTTTTTAATATAGTTTCTTATAAAGTTTTAAGTATATATGTATGTATTTATGTATGTATCTAATTATGTCTATCTGCCTCATCCCTTTAGACATCTATATCTTTCTTTGCGTCAATATTTATTCTTTTATTGTTTATATATATATATATATATATTATTAATAAATTGTATTTAGATTAGGACTGTTCGATTGTATTAGCACATATAGCTTGTATCTGTTTAAATATTTGTAAGTGTATTATTATCATAATATTGAATAATATCTCATCTGCCATTGCTCTATAAGCTACATATTGATTGGTAATTTTTGTATTGGACCCCCTGATTGGCCATTTGTATTCTAATATGGACTATATATAAGGGAGGTCCTATGGGGTTCAGTATTCCGATTCCTGAAGAAGCCACAGCGAAACGCGTTGAATCGATCAGCTGTGGGAGGTGACAGAGCTGGGGAGAATACCGGAGGCAGGTGCTGGCAAACTACGGAGACGGACACACCAGGCAGCCTCTTCCGCCCTTACCTGAGACGTCACAGGATGTGACGCGGGCACACGTGACGCACGCGGAAGTGCTCCGTCGTTCCGGGAGATACCGGCACCATCCGTCTGACTACAGCTGTCCTCTCCCTCGAATATATCTTATATGTAAAATGTGAGTGCAATATTTATATTTTTACTGTTGTGCAATACAATTCTAGATCGTACTATACTATTGTGCGTTCTCTGTTTTCTCTCTATAATCCTTGGGAGATACTTTGATTATCCATATGATCTACAATACACTACAAGCTTCCAGAATTTCAACTAATATACCATCCTAAGAGGGCATCCATTAAAGGGCTCCTATCAGAGAGAGATGGGTCTCTGATACGTCTATTTTGACCTTATCATTTGTGAGTACAACCATTGCAGAGACTGTCTTTTGATCACTTTTATTTTTTACCATCATATTGTTTCCTTTTTTTGCATATGTTCACGAGTATCACAGCGCTCCTCCCAATTGGAAAACTACACAAGATCTATTTGGACCTGGACAGTCCTCATAAAGGGTGTAGAGCTGCTTTATTTTTATTTAAGTGTATTTCACATTATAATTATATTTATAATTCACGTTGTGTTGGTGGAGGTCACTTATCACATTTGTGATATCAATTGCACATTATACATTTCTATCACTTATATTGTGTATATTAATTATTATTATTATATTGTAGTTTAGAAGCGCCCGGTTTTCACTTTGTGTGTTTCTGTACATCCGTATTTTACCCTGCTATAATGCTCAATTGAATATCAGTCTTGATGTTAGATATGCAAAATAACTTACAAAGTTACTGGATATGATCATTGTGTTTAAAAAAAATGTTTTACTTTAAATCAGGCCAGTTATTTTATTACCATGGGAGGAATACAAGACCGGATCTGTGGGATTGGGAGGCTGCTACCCAGCCAGGATGTGTATGAGAAAAAGATATATGTAAAGAGGTGGGTTCACCTTCTACAGGGTAGATACATATACAGTATGAAGGTTCCTAGAACTAGTCATCAACAATATCCAAATTGTGTTGATTGTGCTATATATTATTTGTAGAGAATTCCAGTGATATTCTGATACCATCATGTGCCCACA
Source organism: Ascaphus truei (assembly GCA_036426205.1). Classification (NCBI taxonomy): domain Eukaryota; kingdom Metazoa; phylum Chordata; class Amphibia; order Anura; family Ascaphidae; genus Ascaphus; species Ascaphus truei. The sequence goes on from CM071568.1 coordinate 237,024,497, forward strand.
TTCAAGACAAAATATTGGAACGCGATAAAGTTTTCATCTGCCAGTGCCTACAGTCCATGCTAAACACTAACACAAGTGGCTGCATCCATATTTTAGCTCCTTGCCATGATCTAGAGCAGTATTTTTCCACAGGGTTCCTAGGAGCACCCCTAAAGGGTTCCCTGCAATTTTCAGGTTATTGAAAATTTAACTAAATACAGAAGAATTTACAATGCATCTGATGACAGATACACTATTAGTGAGGATTGGGGTTCATTACAATGCATCTGATCTCAGACACACTATTAAAGAGGGTTGGGGTTACTCAAAATGTCACAATATAGTTATAGCGTTCCTTAACCAAAAAAGGTTACACAAGAGTAATGAAGGCGAAAGCACAAAATCATGGCCTGATTCTGTTGTATTTATTAATATATTTTCTTTAAGATAACTGGGATTTCAGCATCATTATACAGTACTTCCATTATATTTATTTTGAAGAGGTAAAAGGTAAGCGAGAATACTTTGTCCCCTCTTCTCACCCCCACTAAAACATTGAGCTATAATTTCAGTGTCCCATCTCTTACAATGCAGTCTGTATTAATACTGGCACTTTCTGGGTGGTTGGATAATGTTACATGCCATCATTTGAACAAGTCTAACACATTGAGCCTTTATTTTTATTTTAATCCATGAAACCACCTTTTTAACATGCTTTGAGGCACAAAACTTGCAAGCTACAGTTGTAACGTCTAAAATATGCAATGAGACCTTATGATATGCAAATGATTCTATATTTTACATTAAGACCTACTGAGTCACATAACAAAACAATAACTATCCTTAGACTTTTCCACAGGTTCAAGCTTTCAAATATATTTGGAAGTAATATTTTGAGTGTACATTAATTCATATGGTACCATATATCTTCCTACACTTCAGGTCTTTGTATTCCTGTTTCAGTCATACAATCCAAAGAGAAACACCTTCTATATAGCAATACTTCTTAATCTCTTCCTTCAATTTTAGATATATAATTACATTCCATGAGCATATTGCATTATGATACATTCTCATGGCTGATACATTAGAATCATGCTGTTTATTCTGAATGTAGCTATAAAAAAACATCAAAAAATAAACAAAGGATAAGGTAGACTAGAACAGTCCTCCATAAACCATGGTGACAAGTAGATTAACAACATTATATTATAACATGTTATCATTAGTTTGACGTTACTCGGCATTGAACAATGATTACGTTACTTTATAAGCCACAGCGCTTTGAGGACACAACAATAGTGATAAAGAGGAGTAGATTATTACAACATATGTAATACATATATACAAAAATAGTTATGGAATTAAAACATGACAAGCAATACAGCCCTGGTGTAAAACAAGAGCTTCTCATGCATGAAAGCAAACACCCAACCCCTGAGCTAGTGTATCAAAGTATTGGTTGATCTGGGTCTAAAAATACAACCATGGTAAGACTATCTTGCTTATTAAGCACGAGATTGATCTTTGCCTTCCTGCTGCTACACAATCCTGACACAGATAATGTATCAGCAGCAAGAACAATATGCTGATCTGCTGTAACTTTCCCAAGCAGCTGATGAATGAGGAAGGGCGCCTGGCAGGTGCATAGAGCCCGATCAGAGAGGCCACACTATGTATATATCTACCTATGGCACTAGCATGTACAACAATAATATCCAAGTGTTAATATCGGAATTCATTCAGCCCCTGGAAATAAAATGCGTGAAACATCTGCAATAAAGACAGGTGATCCATGGCAGGCAGCATGGCTGCACACTGCGGGGAGAGAGGTGGCAAGGAGGTTGCATCATTACTTACAATATACAGCAGGTTGAGGACGCATAAGGAGTTCTTGGAGCAGGTGAAACCACCGCAAACCATGCTGGCTGCTTTTAATCGGCTAGGAATGATGTCTTGCAGCAGGCAGGGATGGATCGATGTCAGGCGACACCGGGAGCAGGAAAAGGTTTGTGAAGCTGTGGGATGCGACAGCTGTGGCCACTGCCTCTCCACCTCTTTGCAAGGTGGAGATCCCGAGCAGAGGATGAGCGCCCTCTACCTGCAGTTTCTGCTTCCCTTAAAGCTCACTGCGTCCTTATATTATATTGGCTGTCTACTCTTTGTTCTTCTGTGCCCTTCACAAGCAGAATTTACCTGTATTCCTTACATTTGTGCAAACATATTATCTTTATATCCTCATCCTCCCCACACATTACATGATCTTTTTTTTTAATTTTCTTTATACATTTTAAAGCTAAACGGCCTATTCTTAGTCTGTTGATATTATTTATTTCTTCCCTGGATTATCCACTTTTTAAAATATTTTTGCAGGTACAGTAGCTTGGTTTTCATTTGCTTTTTATTTTCATTATTATATGTATCACTATATGGGACCACCAAATCACTTCCTTTTCTCACCATTGTTGCTTTTGCAACTAAATCAATTTCACAATTTCCCCAAATCCAGTATAAAAAAAATAAACAAGCAAATTTCCTCTGTATTTGTCTTGGATTTTTTTGTATATTATAATAATAATAAATAATAATAAATAATACCATGTTCTTGCATAGCGCTGCTAGTTTTATGTAGAACTTTACAGAGACATTTTGCAGGCACAAGTCCTTGCCCCGTGGAGCTTACAATCTATGTTTTGGTGCTTGAGGCACAGGGAGATAGGGTGACTTGCCTCAGGTCACAAGGAGCCGACACTGGGAATTGAACCAGGCTCCCCTGATTTAAACTCTCAATGCCAATCAGTGTCTTTACTCACTTTGCTCCTTCTCCCTAATATTATTCACCCACAGCTTAATATTTCCCTAATATCTATTTTCTATTAGTTCTATATCGATGTAGCCAGATCTCCCTTAGGTGTCAGCACCCCCCTCACCTCGAGCGCGATCGCGGGTACCGCCAAGTCCCGAGCCGATTGCAGGGGTGAGGGCTGTCAGGCTCCGGCTCGGGGGTTGCCGGGGACGCGTGCGGCCGGTTGCCAAGGCCGCGATCGCGTCACCGGGCTCCCGGCGCTCCCGGAGCCGGGCGTTGAGGGTGCCGCCATTGAATAGTGACTCGCGCATGCGCAGTGATCGCGCATGCACAGGTAGGGCCCCAGAGCCAGGGAGAAGTCGCGCGAGCGTGAGACTAGGCAGGGAGACAGTGAGGCAGCCCCAGATAGCTTGCTCAGGCGCAGGACAGCACAGAAAAAGCCCGCGAAGCCCTAGCCTACCAGGGAAGGCTCTAGGTAGGGACTACGAGTCCCAGGAGCCTCTGCGCGCACAACGTGATGCCAGGGAGCCAATAGGGCTTAGGATCTCCAGGCAGGCAAAGAGATACATTTTCGCGGGCTTGCAGCACGCTAGCAGTTGGAGCTGGGGAGCTGTGAGGGAAGGAAGGGTGCAGGAAGTGAGTGCAGCTCCTGCACCCAGATAGGTACCCACACCCCAGGTAGGCCCCAACTCCCCACCAGTTAGTGGGTAATTATAAGGTACTTCCCAAGATAGGGACGCTGCCCTTAGTGTCAGTGTGCTGTCTTGTCAGGGTCACGGCTGTCAGAGCCGCTGAGGTCTGACAGGCAGGCACAGTGTTGTGCAGCATGTTGGCTGCAAGCATCCAGTGGGTCACAGCTTGTTGCTGCAGGCGCTGGGACCAGTTAGTTAATAGTGAGGCAGAGGGGACTCGGGTAGTACGGGAGGAGGTAGTGCGGGTGCAGGGGGGCAGGGACCCCTGCATAAGATAGGCTACCCCGTAGGCCCTAGGAGTTTTCCCCAAAGCCATTACAGGTTGCTGTGCTGTAGGGACGGCCTATAGTATAGTGCGTGTCACTGTAGTTCAGAAGGAACCCTATAGGGACACAGCGGACGCTGCGCCACCGTGCAGCGAGTGGGCACAGTTCTTCGTTGAGGCTGTTGCAGTCCTCCGGGTGGGATCGCCCCGGGAGGTGGTTCCGGTGTTCTTCGGTCGCCGGATCCTTTGTGAAGCAATTGGAGATCCGAGCACCGGAGTGCTTGGGCAGGTACTATTAAATCAACAAGTGCACCAACGGGCCCTTAGTTTAATAGTGACTGCGCAGTCACCCACATCCTATCTCTTCACGAGTGCGGGACATTGGGTGGGGATCCTATGGACACGGGGTGGGATCATCCTGTGTTGGGGAAGCGTCCTGCGCGACGCCGCAGTCAGTGTCGCCTCTAGAGAGGGACACCCGTAGATATTCTATTTGTGTTGTATGTTGTTTCTTATGTGCTACAGTAAAGTCACTAGTTATTATACATTACGGTGTGTGAGTATTGTATGTGCTCTGCTAGGAACCATCGCAGGTGGAGGCGCTGCACCGAGTACCGTGTTACCCTTAATATATTTGCCCCAGGTTCCCCGTGGGGGAAGCTCAGCCCTCCTGCGAGCCAACAGGTAAAGCACCACACCTGGTAACATTGTATGTTCTCCGCACCCACACTGTATATGCGATTGGGTGGGGTGGAATACCCGTTACATCTAAAATATGGAAAACTGGAAAATAGTACACATCTCCTTCCAATACTATTAACTTAGTACTTAATAATGACAACATGTGTACTGTACAATAAGTCCTTACGGAAATAAAAATTAAGGATACACAGCAATTTAAGTTAGACAAAAAGACAACAAAGGGAATTTAGGATACAGTCAAGTTTTTGTTTTTTTCAAGCCGTTATATGTAACACAAGGTCACCCAAGTTTGTAGCTCATGGGAGGCTATGTACGCAAGTCTCCTGGCTGCAAAACAGCACCAAAAAACTACACCAGATTTATCAAAGACGTATTCAATTGTCAATTGTGTACCTAGGTAACAAACTGGTATTTTATTGAGAACTTTAGCTCTATTACCCTTATATAGGAAGTGTAGGGCAGGTGGTAAGAGGCTAAAAAGATTGTTACAGCTTTAAACGCACAAGTTGAGAGTGTACGACAGCAGCAGTGGCAGCGGCAGCATGCAGGACAGGAAAAAATAGCAGTGGAGAAAACCTGTAAGGAACCATGGCTACTGCACTGCCCTTTCTCTAAGCATACTAAAGGCTGTAACACTATAATTAAGGATAGGAATTTAAGATGCCAAAAGAAGGACTGTGCGTGGACAGCAATGCATGCCAGCAGCATTCGCGTGCAGGAGAGCGAAGCTGGCAGCCCTAATGCTGCGGCCAGGGTGATGCTATGCGGGCGCGCTCGCCGCGATGAAACACGTTACCACAATGTGTGTGGCCAGCGTGAGCGTGCGTGTGCCCGCAAGCGCACGGTGCTCAGCTGCTTGCAGAGGCAAGTAAATTTGTTTCTGCCGCTTGCTGGCGCGTCACGTGTGCGGTTCGCCTAATGAGGACGAGCCAGCTCCGTGACGTCATGGCCGCGCCCACCAATACGCCTCCACATGCGTGCAACTTGCTGGCCAGGAATCACACGGCCAAGCAGAGCGAATGACGTCACGGCACTGGAGCGCCAGCGCGCGCCCAATCTGGCCACAGCCTAAGGGGGTGGGAAGCCAGGAGGGCAACCAGGCTTGTACAAGCTAACCTGGGAAGGGGAAAGAAGGAACCAGGCACTTGAATGTAGCATGTCAGGGTTGAATGACAGCCAGGGGCGTGACCTGCCCGGAGCAGAGGGATGGGCAGGGGCATAGCCTGCCCCAGGAGGGAATGGGGGGAGGAAGGAAGGAGGATGACAGGGGATGTATCCTACTCCAACAATAGATGATAAAAGTGTTAATGATCATGCACGGCATGCTTTATGCAGCAAGTTAAATAGGATTTGGAAATATAAAATGTACTGGGAGAAAAGCACTGACGGGAAAATAAGGGGGAGGGAGGAGGTTATAGAGCCGACAGGCAGTTATACAGAAAGTTTTTAAAATCAAAGCAGTTATCTATGCAATACTATAATTTTAAAGCAGCAGTCAGCTTGAAGAGATATATGCTTGTCCTTTCCAACACTGTTTTTTTTATTTTTACAATCTGATACTTTGTTCAGAAGATATAAGCGTTTGAACTATTGGATGTCCGAGAAGGTAACAAGGAGCTCTCCCCAGAGCTCATTGTAGTCTAAAAATTGGTAACTAGAGGTTAAGAACACTAAAAAATAAAAATAAAAAAACAAGATATCCTCAGCGGGCTAGAAACTAACATGGTATGTATATATGAATTTATATCTTTATATAGCGCCCACAGTGTACTCTACAAAAAGACAATACAGTACAGGGAATTATATTACAATAAGTGCAACAAAGTCAGACAACAAGAAAGAAAATCACTGCCTAGGAGAACTTACACTCTAAATAAAAGTTAAACACATAAAGGCGTCTGGTGGGATTGTTGCTTTAATAGCTTAGCTGCACAGGGGTTCCCAAACTTTTTAACATTGTGCACCCCCTGCTAGATAATATTTGTTTTGCGAATCCCAAATTAATCAATCTTATTGCCTACTCATCAGAATATTGCCAATACATCAGTTTGACTGATCCCAGGCAGTATAGTATCCTGATCTTCTGGGGGGGGAGGGGGAACACACACCTAATAAGGCCCCAAACTGCACCTCAGTGTGTGCAGACAACATGTGTGTATTATTACCTATGATGTTACATCATCCTAGTCAATCACCTTGTCCTGTTGATGTCTTAATCGATTTAGGAGCATCGGGAAATGTAATTGATGGAATTTGGTGTTCCTGTACAGTACATAAAGTTCATTATTAAAGAAGAACTGAGTTGAGGTGGTGGAGTTGATTTGTTGGCTCTCCATTAAAGCCTGGACCCATTTCTATGCAAACGATCCCACTCTTTCTGACCTCTCATTATCACTAGGAGTAAATTTATTTGGACGTAATCTAGGACCCTAATTGTCCTCTCATTCTTGAGTTGCATAATCCTGTTATTGACTGAACTACGAGAACCCTTGATTTCTCCTCTACCTTTTGTGTACAGAATTGCCGATCTGTTCCAATTTCCCCTGCGTATTGAACCTTTTTTTTCCAGTTCAAGATAAAGTGGTAGCAAGTTTGCTTCCTGATAAGTATTCTGACTTTCGCAGTGTATTTAACCAAAAGAACACTGAAGTTTTACGTCCGCATACAAAATATGACTGTCCGATTGACATGATACCTGGCATTTGTATTCCCTTTGGTCATATTTACCTACTGTCTGGTCCAGAAACCGAAGTATTATGACATACACTACCGACACACTTTATTGCAGTGCGGCCGGTTCCGCAAGCCGGGAGATTTCCCGGCTTGCTAGTGGCCGCCCCTCGGCGTGCCGCGCGTCACCGACGCGCGGTCACGCGTCATCGGGAGCCTGCGCCCCCTGCACACGCGTCCAGGGCTCCCCGAGGGAGCCCTGGTGTCCCGCGATGTGGGGGACGGCGGCACGGGGTTCCGGGGGACCCGGCGGACCCGGCAGCGGGAGGATGGATCGATCGATCGGAGGGCGCTCCTCCGCTGCTTCGGCGCGCGCCCGGCACCCTCCGGCGCGCGCCAGGCTACTGCTGCGGCCGAGAACGGGCAAATGCTCGAATAAACTCGGCCGCAGCAGTATATATGTAACCCTTATTCCCCCCCTCCCCCACACCCAATCTCACATATGGTCTCCTAGGGAATATACTGCTCCGGCTACATGTCTTAGGGTGGTGCATACCTGCTGGCAACAGTGGGCCCTGAGACTCCCGCATGATGGTATAGGGGATTAACAGGACAGGCTTCTGGGGTGGTGTCCCAATCTTACTTACAGGTGCAGCGCCTCCATCTCGTGCAGCCCCCAGTTGTGTGGGGTGAAGTATCTGCAAAAGAACTCGTTCCCCTCCTTCCAATATACTTCACTCTCAGGCAGGAGGTGTAGGTAAATGTGCAGTGGCTCTTTATTTGATCTTCCTCTATTCAGCAGCACAGGTCACACAGCAGGCTGTCTCCCTTAGGATGTCCCTGAACCCAACTCCCAGCCAAGGGCACCGAGAGGGGTTCCAGCTCTTCCTCTATCCTATGGTAGGATAGGAGATATGGGTATACCTGCACTCCCCGGAGCGAGGCCTCAAGCCTGCCAGCGCCCTGACAGTTTGGTATGGGTACTCTTGCCCCTCTCACGGTAGAGACAGACTGACTAAATAGGAAGTGCTATGCAGTTAGTAACTCCAGCAGGCACCACTCTTGTGTCTCTAATTGGTCACAGCGTCTGATGACAATGCCTTCACTGACTCACTGCACGAACTAGGGGAAAACCATGATTGCTCTTGGCAAACCTGCCCTTATGCAGGTATTACTGCTAGGAGGCGGGCAGACCTATAGCCCAAACCACACAGGGCTACATACATATATATAACACAAAAGCCTGACTCTGCAATCAACACTGTTAAATAAATGTAATCAACTGCCAAAAGAATCCCTGAAAGAAATTCCCATGTTTGGCGGTGTTATGGGACATGCAATATAAATACACAAAGGAAAAAAAAAACAAATAAAGCACTCAAATGTTTCAAAAGAATAAGGCAGATTTGTAATAAAGTTAATCGTAAGAAAATTTTAATTAAACACATCTACAAAAGACACCTCCTATAATAAACATGGACTGAAAATAAAGATACACAAAAAAGATCAATGGAAATCAGGGACAATAGAGCTATGAGCACATTGGGGACTTAGTACCCAATTAACTCAAGACCGGACAGTCATCTAAACATGTTGCTGATAGCAAAAAGCCTGAAAAATGATCTTATGTGACAAATGAGAAATACCACTACTTAACCTATAGGTGAGTTATAGTACACTGACACCGCATGAGTCTAACACAGCACAACATTAGGCATAATAAGATAGCCTGAAGGACTTCACATAATAAAGGTGTTAATTGCATCCACAAAATAGACTGATGCACAGAAAAAAAACAATACAAACATACTGAGTGTGCTCTGGAGTCAGACCAAATGAGTCCTGAAGTTAACTATTGAAACCCAGTACAAAAGAAAGTGGTAATACTGAGCCTGATGAAATGCCGGTAAATGCGCAGTGTCAGAAAGCGATGCCAAAAGTTCTCATGGTGCAGAGTAGTGGTAAGTCCATAATATCATAACGTCCATTATGAGGAGAAAATGATTGCGTGTCGTCCACTCGACGCGTTTCATCACCAACGGACTTCTTCCCGGTGTGGTGAAGAATTACTGAACAGAAAGAGTTTATAAACAAGGCGAGTGAGAGTAGCGTCACGTGGCGCCAAAAGTTTGAACCAATGGCTATGGGATACAATAGCACACACTACTGCTCTGCAAACTTATATAATTAGCCAACTGATCGTGTTTGTCTACAGCTGTAATATAATTGCTGAACTTCAACTCCGTGATGTTGTCATTACTCAGGGGCATTACGCATGCGTGAGAATTAAATCCAATCAACACCTGCATAGCGTTGATTTGAAACAGTGTTCCAAACTGAAAGTGTTGCACACAGTTGAATGAAAAAAGCATATGTTGAAAACATTGTGCCTCCAGATCCTATATAACATTATTTGAAAGTAGATCATAACGATTAAAGCACTACTTCATTGTCCATGTTGCATAGTTTGAGTTTGTGACCTCATCCACAACTGCCACACTATTAATCAGAATAAATTATGTCACGCATGCATGCATAATTCTACTGTATCTTTCCACAATATTACAGAATAGGCAAAACAGAATAAAAGGAAGTACAGATTATCCTTAATCCACATCACTAGGAATATATCAAAGCATTATTTTATAAGAACATAGTTGTTATTATCAACTGGATGACAAATGATCTTATATATACCAATAATGTACAGTTGTGTGAAAAAGAATGTACACCCTCTTTGAATTCTATGGTTTTACATATCAGGACATAATAACAATCATCTGTTCCTTAGCACATGGCTTCTCCATTTTGGCTTTATTTTTGTTAAATAAATCATGACACGGTGTAATATGTCGTGTTGTTGTTCATCTGAGGTTGTATTTACCTAATTTTAAGACCTGCTAAGGAACAGATGATTGTTATTATGTCCTGATATGTAAAACCATAGAATTCAAAGAATTTCAGGGAAAAATGTAGAAGATAAATGGGCAGTCTTTAAAACATTGTTAGAAAAGCACACTTATCAATGTATACCCTTGGGTAATAAGTATAAAAGAAATAAGTCAAAACAAATGTGGCTAAATAAACAGGTAGGGGAGGAAATGGACAAGAGGAGGAAGGCGTTTACATTCTTTAAGTCAGAAGGGACGGAGACATCATATCAGAATTATAAGAATGTAAGAAAAGTTGCAAAAGGGCAATCAAATTAGCAAAAATGGATAATGAAAAAAAGGATTGCAATAGAAAGTAAGGTCAATCCTAAAAAGTTCTTTAAGTATCTTAATAACAAAAACATGAGAAAAGAAAATATAGGACCCTTTAAGTGTGAGATGGGTAGGCAAATTATTGGAGATAAGGAAAAAGCAGAGGAATTAAACAAATTCTTTGCCTTTGTGTTTACAGGGAAGAATCAAGTTCAATAGTAGTGCCGCAGGAGGAAGCCACAACCTCCATATTAATGAACAATTGGTTAACTGAGGAAGAAGTTCATAAGCAACTTGAAAAAATTTAAGTAAATAAGGCACCTGACCCCGATGGTATACATCCAAGAGTTCTCAAGGAGTTAAGCTCAGTAATAGCCAAACCATTATATTTAATATTCAAGGACTCCATTTCCACAGGCTCAGTACCACAAGATTGGCGTAAAGCAGATGTGGTCGTGATCCTGACCCTAGCCTAACTACCCCGCTGCCTGCTCCTCCTGGTACTCTCTGCTCACCGTTACTCCGCAGATTCTGGGATTTACCGCTTCTAAGCAAACAACTAAAGGGTCTATTATAGTAGCTTCGATAAGATCACTACCATATCGAGCGGTTTGGCATGACCCTACTGATCGGTCTGACATTTGTGTTATCACGGTATTCAGAAAGAGTTACCGTCAGAAACCATTCCGTAGGAAAATGCCAAACCGCTTGAGTTAGCAGTGTCTTTAGCTCTGTCTTTGTTAAATTCTGCTGTGCGATCTGCCCGCAGTCTGTAACAGCTGCACAGTGAGCTGCATCTCCCTGCACAGCTCTTACAAGTGATCACACTCTTTCTATTTAATTGTAATAACACAGTATTGAAGGAGGGGGTCTCCGGAGCTGGACCACATTAGTTTCAGCCTCTGGTACCCCCTGCTTCCCAAGTAACAGGCCCAGGTATCTCCTTAAAGTTTAAATGCATCCCTGTAACTCGGGAAACAGGGGGATACTGTGTTATTAAAATAAGATAAAAACAGCTTCATTGCCTTAGCAGCTAGCCGCTAAAGTAATGAAGGGGTTAAAAAATAGTACCTTGTTTATTGGGTGGTAGAGGGGGTGGGTAAAGGGGGTAGTTGCCCCAGGGTGGGTGTTTAGGCCTACTGGTAAGGTTGTGGGAGGGATTAATCCCTTCATTACCTTAGAGGTTAGGTAATGAAGGGGTTAAGCCCTACCGCTACCCACCACAGAAGCCTAACCACCCAACAAAACGGGCACAGGTATCTAACCCCTTCATTACCTTAGCGGTTAGCCACTAAGGTAATGAAGCTGCCTGTAAATGTATTTATTACAAAGAATGGAAGAAAGGGGTATTAATTCGTGTCAGCTCCAGAGACAGTCAGCATCAATCCAATGTAGAAAAAAAAATGTCTTCAGAGTTGCAGAGTTACATCACAGATTCTATTTCATCACCCTTGAGTTGGCGAGATCAAAACCAGCGAGTTGCAGCCGCGGTGTGTGTGACGATAGTGAGTGTTTGGCCCAGGATTAACGGGGTTACTCCCCAAGGGCCCCCCTCTAACCTCGCCAGGGAGACAAGGGGTTAACTGGACTGAGGTCCAGAAATGTGATTTAACCCTTGTTATAACATGAAAATGCTTATTCCCCTGTGTAAAATGTATTGTTGCTGGGTCAGTGTCTGCATAACCCACCCACTGGATCATAAGGGGTTAATAAGCTACAGTTTAATGAAATTCCACTGTATTGTGTCTTTTCAGGAAACCTGGACTTCAAAGGGCTTAATTGAAGTTGAATGTGAAAAGCAGAAGGGTTTTTTAGTGTACAGTATGTTAATACCTGTTTGCAGCCAGCCCCTGAGTCTGGGGGTGCAGCCTCCGGGGAAACCCCCCAAGTACCCACATATGAAACATATAACTTTGTCAGAAGGGGGACATATAATTTTGATATTTGTGCCTCTCTGGGGCAGTCTTACAATGTACAGGCCAAATGCTAATAACCTCTGCCTGCCTTTGTAATGCGTACCAGGACCAACTGGGTCTATTCACGTTTGATATGCAAGCTTCCTCACTGGAAGTGTATATCAACAGAGAGGTCTGGGCTTAGGTGTGATACATAAGTGATCAAGAGAGTGATTACCTAATTGGTTATGCGAGAAGCAGGCACAAGGAATTAACCAGAGTAAGTGTAACTTTTCACACTGGACCCTGGAAGCCCAAAGTCAGCTTCAAAAGCTTCAAAGGGGATTTTACTAGACGGCACGGCGCCGTAAGCTGGGATGCAAGGGTTAAAATGATATATAAGTCAGAGCCACCCTTTTATCCATGTTGTTCATGCAAAGTTCTTCATGGTTCTTCATTGTTCTTCATGCAAATGATCTTCATGCCTGCATGTCATCAGGCCTGTTGTGCTATACCATCTTGATTGCTGAGAAGAAATGCCATGCATGTGTCCTGCCTGTGTTGCTGTGATGTCAACTGAAATATGGGAGAAGTGGCCAGTCTGTAATCCTGATGGCTTTCCTGCCATAATCTTTAAGTAAGTGTCTATATTTTGCCTGTTATTTGTACATATCTGTTGTGTTCACCTTTATCAAGGAATAAATTACATTTTATCATATCTAAGTCTCATCCCAGTTCAAACCCAGGTATATATATATTTATATATAGTTTTGGTGTAAATTACAGCCTGTCACAAGCTACCGTGACAGTGTGCATCTTGGAGCTACCTGAATAGCTTGTGGTTTTTTTAAATGCGAGTTTGAAAACATTTTGACCAACCGCTCTGTTTGACATTGCGAGAGTGCTACCAAATGGGAAGCTTTCTGAATATCTACCATTGCAAACTCGCTAGAAAAGTGCTCAAAACTGTTGATAAGACTTATCGAAGTTTACTGAAAATGCCCTTGTGATGATGCTTATCTCCGATCAGGAAGCGGACCTGTAGAGTTGAGGAAGAGATGCCAATTATTCCAGGTTAGAATATCCGTGGTCGGTAAGCAGGCACAGAGTCAGAGCAGGCGGCAGTGGTGCAGAATCCAGGCAAAAGGTCAGGGCAGGTGGAAAGCAGCAAAGTCGGAGTCACGGTATAGGGTCAGTGTTGCAGGGTACATGCAACTACACACGCGGGTTTCTTGACAAGGCTTATTTATTTAGCCTTAAAAGATATACAGCACACAAAACCAAAATGCTTTTCATCAGCAACAAAAAGAAAATGGCTTTTCTTTCAGCGACAAACAAAACAGTTTCTCTTTAGCAGACAGTGTTAAAATCAGGCAGCTACCTCTTTCTATGCAGGAGACAGACAGTTCATAATTCATGTACTTTGAATAACAGACCTTGTTTCAGTAATCTTTTCAGTAGCTACTCTTCTCCTCCTCAACAGCCAGCTTCATATGTCTACAGCCTGGGTTTTTTAATACATCTTGATTAGGCAGCTGGGATCCAACTAATTGCCTGAGGTTCCCAGCTGAAGTTAACCTAGTCAGTGCTGCACTGCAACTGACATAGGTTTTCCAGGCATATAGCTGGTGACTTTTATTTGCCCTGTCAATCCTCCCCTGTTATGTGTGGCTGGGGCTACGCACGGCTGAGGCCCGACCATCCACCCACTTCTCTAGAAAAGAAATCAGCATTTGCGTTCTCTTTTCTTCCGGCCTGTGCTGAATCTCAAATGAGAAGGGTTGGAGGGCCATATACCACCTAGTCAACCTAGCATTGGAATCCTTCATACTATTAAAACCCCTTCAGTGGAGCTGATCCGTCACCAAAGTAAATGGACCCCTGCCAGGTAATGCCTCAAAGCCTCGATTGCCCACTTTACTGCGTGGCACTCTTTCTCAATCACTGAGTATTTTTTTTTTCCCTCGGAACAGACAATTCCTACTCAGGAAAAGGATAGGGTTCTCTCCCACAAACTATTGTGACAACACTGCCCCTAGCCCTATCTCTGATGCAATCTGTTTGCACTATAAAAGGGCTGTTGAAGTCTGGCTTCTAAGGATGAGACCCTCTGATAGACACCTTTTTATGCCTCAAGGCTCTCTGACAATCCCTTGACCATAACACTTGTCTAGGGGCACACTTTTTTGTGAGGTCCTTAAAGGGGCTGCCACTTCCGAATAGTTGGGGATGAACTGCCGGTAGTACCCTGCTAAACCCAGCAGAGAGCGTACCTGCGTGTTTTGTTGGGGGTCGGAACTTCTATCAGGGCAATCCCTTGTCGGCTAGTGGCCTTACTTTTCCACCTCCCACTGCATACCCTAAGTATTTTGTTTCCGACTTACCCAGGGCACATTTCTTAGGTGTTGGCTGTGAGCCCTGCCTCTCTTAGAGATTTGAGGACCGCTTTCAGCCTATTTAGATGGGCCCGCCATTGTTTACTATAAATGACAAGTCATCTAAGTAGGCTGCGGCATAATTCCTATGGGGCGTCAGTACCTTATCCATGATCTCTGAAATGTGGCTGGGGCTCCATGCAGTCAAATGGCATTGTCACAAACGGTATAAACCCATGGGAGTGGCAAAGGCTGTTTTGCATTTGGACTTTTCCTCTAGGGTATTGCCAGTATCATTTTGTCAAGTCCAGCGTGGATATATATTCCGCGTTACCAGGGTCGTCAATAAAATTCGTCTACCCTTGGCATCGGATATGAGTCAAACATGGATACCACCGCTTGACCTTTCGGAGGTCCACACAAATCTTACCTTCCCATCGTGTTAGGGACCTAATAAGTGGACTACACCACTCACTGCGATTTCCTCAATCACTCCTAAGTGTAACTTTTCTGTACCGTACTTCTCTACCAGAGCCCTACCACTTTCAGGCAACTATAAGGACGAACGTACTTTGTACCCCAGGTGCTGTTCGCGTTGCATGGGAAATTAAGTTAGTTGTCCTGGTACATCATACAGAAAAACATCATGGGAAAAAAATGTTTAAAGGCTCCAAAGATAAAGATATATCACTCACCAAAAATGCAGGGCAAGGTGAGCTCAGGATGGATGAGTAGTGCTTGAAAGAAAAACATAGCGAATACTGTATTTACTTGTATTTACATATGTGTTTAATTATTAGTTAGCGCTCACGCTGCTCTGTGCCTCCAGAAAAACATATGGAATTGTGTAATATTGCTACAAGTCCCCATTTGTTCAGTAGGACAACTATTTATCCATTGGGATTTTATAGTCACTCAACATGTTCTCTCCCTGGAGGCTGAGGACCCAAGTCCGTTTCCCTCCTCCACCGGGTGGATGAATAGAGACCGCTGCATTTCCAGGTTTCAGCAAAGTTCACACATGGTAAATTTGTTTACCCTTCCTGGCCTGGTTGAGCGATCTCGTACACCACACACCCGTACGGCTGAGTAACTTCGAATGGCCCTGCCATTTGGCCAGGAGTTTACTCTCGCAACTGGGTAACATACATCACCTGGTCTCCTGGGTGAAAACACCTCATGTGAGCTTCTGATTGTAATGTCTCTCCTAACTGTCCTGGCTATCTAAGATCTCCCTGCAAACGGCCGACCACATCTAGGCGCTTCCTGAGGTCTAGTACATATTGCAGGGTATTCTTAGAAGGGGACCGCGTTCCTCCACTGACTCCTTTAGGAGTGTCTAGGATAACCCCGGGGTTGTCGGCCATAGAGCATCAAATGGAGAGAATCCCGTGAGGCCTGGGAACTTCCGCACTGCAAAAAGCAGAAAGGGAGAAGTTCATCCCAGGCTCTCTTCCTGGAATCTACAAATTTCCTCAGCATCCCTTTTAGAGTTCGGTTAATCTTTCCACCAATCCTCAGTCTGTGGATGGTAGACCGTGCGAACAACTTGACCTCTAGTAACTTAAGACATCCTGCATCAGTTTAGCCATGAAATTTTGTACCTTGGTCTGTAACATAACCTGGGAAGTCCCAACCCGTGAGAACAGCTCCAAAAACTTGTTGGCTACTTGCTTCGCGTTGCTGTTCTCAGGGGAAACGCCTCAGATATCTTGTGGCTAATCAACAATTACAAGAATACCTGTGCCCTTTCGAAGAAGGTTCTAGAGGTCCTACCAATCTACCCAATCCTCTCAAAGGGAACTGAGACCAAGGGTAGAGGAACCAAAGGGGCTGGTTTTTGTCCCTTTGGACTAGTTTAACTGGCACTCCGAGCATGGCACATAACTAGCAATTCGCTATGCCTCTGCGCCATAAATCGGAGACGAAATACGGTCCAATATTTTTTCCCTGCCCAGGTGACCACACCCAAGGACAGTATGGGCTAGAGTGAACACAGATTTAACAAACGCTTCGACCAATATCTGTTCTGGTGACCTCCCCTGTTTGTGTCTGGCCTATTCACCCTATATAGATAATCATTTGAATAGCTCAAATGGGGGAATACTATCCACCCTCACCCGGTGCATCTAAAATCTGCTCATCAATTTTTCACACACCTTGTCTAGCAAGGACGGGGTCTTTCCCTGCTTCTGGCGAAAGTCAGGGAGGTACAGTCTGGTAAATCTCCAGGGCCCATATCCCCCCCCTCCCTTTGGCATCTCCACCATCCTTGTGACTCTGACTACTAGAATGGTCCATGAGACCCATATTTCGGGGCAACCAGTCCTTTTTGTCAGAGCGTCTTGCTTCCGAGTCTTTTTGAAACCCAGTGTCTACTGGGAAAAGGTCCGCCGAAAAGGGGACAGTTTGCCAGGGTCTCCTGAGCCATAGAAGGGGGCTCCTCGTGAGAGACTGGAGCCATTAGGTCTGAAAAGAAAGGCCAGTCCCAGCCGACACACGGGGGCAGGGACCAAGGAGCGACTCCTACTTCGAGGTAAGCCCCTGCCCTTTTAACTGTAGCCGATTTTGGCCGTCGGATAGTCGTTTTACATCGCCGTGTATCATTCTATATCCATGTGGGATCAAGAACACACGTTGCGGTACAGTTCCTGGAGGACCAGAGTTTCCCAGAGCCCGAATCTACACCGGCCTGGACATTTTTTCCCCCAATCAGGGCTGGAAGTAGCCAGGGCTTGTAATTTTCCTTCCAGTGAAGGCCGAGGCGACACGGTCCTGCTGAATGAACAATCCATCATTGACAGTCCACATACCGGGGCCTTGTTCTCCGCAGGCGAAACATGGAGAGGGTTCCCTCACAGGAGGGGCTGTGGAGCGCTCCGTCTGGACCGGTAACTGGAGACCAGTGGCATCTGTGGGTCCTATGGGCACATCCTCGGAGTTCCTCTCATTTTGTTGCGACGAGTCGTCATCAGGAGGAGAGGAGAGTCTCGGCGGGGACCAGTCATTTGGACTCCGTCTTTGCTGAACGACTGCTCCTTCCGTTGATTTGGCGGTTGCATATGGAGGGCCGTAGGTTTCCCCGTTGATCCGATCTCCCTCTTTGGGCATCCGCAGGTTCCGGTGGAGTCGGGTCCAGGACACTCGCCTGCTGCTCAGCCCCACGGAAGTTCTCCACGAGTCGGACCGCCAAAGGTAGGGTTTCAGGCAGCGTGGCGTTTTACCCATGAGCGTGCGGAAGGGGTATTATTTGTAGAAATTGTTCCAACACCCAATGCTCAAGAATTGCCCTCCTTAGTGGCACTCCTCGGGTTTGTATCCAGCGGTACACAGTCCAATAATCGCTGAGCGAGACCCGGGGTCTAATTATATAGCGGTGTATCTTCATGTTCTGGAACAGCTGGCCCGTAGGTCTCTGGGGTCAGACCAAAGCAATCCAGTATGGCGGCTTTTTACTTGGCGTATCCATTGCCGGTCTGTAAGGAATTCCCTGATATGAGGCGCTGGCTTCTCCTCTATGAGGAGTCGGGGCCAAAGAGTTTCCCAGCGATCTGCAAACCCAGCCCGAGCTTCGTGCGACTCTTTCAAATTGTCAGTAAAAAAAGCCTCTGGATCCCCTCGTTCGGAGCCATTTTCCTCCCAGGGTAAATCGGGGGGTCTTGCTTGCCATTCGTGCACTGACAGACCCTTTGAATTGGTCAGCAAGCTTGGCATATCCCTCATCATCCTGTGCTGCTGTAGGTCTTTTCAATCTCCTTTTTTCCGCCTTGCAAGACCGGCTGCTGCTGCTCCTTCATTAACAGTCCCTGCTGTTTGGTCTGCTCCTGATTAACTGTCCTGCTGTCTGGTCTGCTCGCACAGAAGTCTTGTCAAATTTCTTCCATCTTGTGTGTATATGTGTGGGCCTTTAACTGCAGGAGGCCCTTTTGAAAAAAATCCTTCCCCAATTTTGACACCATATGTTGTCAGTGTACATGCACTAAAACAACACATGCGGGTTTCTTGACAAGGCTTATTTATTTGAGCCTTAAAAGAATACAGCACACAAAACAAAAATGCTTTTTTCATCAGCAAAACAAAAAGAAAAATGGCTTTTTCTTCAGCAGACAAAACAAAACTGTTTCTCTTTAGCAGACAGTGTTAAAATCAGGCAGCTACCCTTTTCTATGCAGGAGACAGACAGTTCATAATTCATGTACTTTGAATAACAGACCTTGTTTCAGTAATCTTTTCAGTAGCTTACTCCTCTCTCCTCAACAGCCAGCTTCATATGTCTACAGCCTGGGTTTTTAACACACCTTGATTAGGCAGCTGGGATCCAACTAATTGTCCTGAGGTTCCCAGCTGAAGTTAACCTAGTCAGTGCTGCACTGCAGACTAGACATAGGTTTTCCAGGCATATAGCTGGTGAATTTTATTTACCCTGTCACAGTCAGCAACAGGAATTCCAAATGAACAGGGAAGCCACAAGGATAGGAAAGACATAGCAACAGGCTAGTCTCTGTATGTCCCGCTTGTGCTCCTCACACACAAGCACCAGGGAAAGGGAAGGGAAGAACCCGTTCGCGAGGTGGGGAATCCACAGGGAACACGAAGGGAGAGAGTTGCCGCACAGCTTGGGATCGCAGGGGAGGTAGAGTCCAGAGAACAAGGTAACACCCATAAGGGAATAGCTACTTGAGAACGTCCAGACTTCTTAAAGGCATAGTGACAGAAACAGCAAGGTGCAGTGAAACTAAATATAACATAAGGGTTCTTAGTCTAATCCATTGGCCAAGGAATTATCAGCCTGCTACCACGTCAAGGTGAACCCTCCTAAGCAGGTACCTACACTACCCGACGGTAAACTAACCTCAGTAGTATATGAGTGACTGTCCCAGTCTTCCGGAATCCAAAGGAGAAGTAAGGTCCCAAGGAAATCCATACAGGAACAGCATGCAGTGATAGTACAAGCAGCACCAGGGCAGGCAGCAAATGACTAATAGCAAAGAGGAAGTCAAAGAGAGGCTTACTTCCTGTGAGGAGGAAGAGGGCAGGATTGCCAGGAAGCAAGATGGCGTTGCTTGCTCCAGAATCCTTAAAGACACAGGATCTTGACTCGCAGCTAGAGGGCGGCGATCAGAAGTAAACAGGCAGGGAAGGAACACGCCACAGGAGGCGTGTTCCTCGCATCGTTACAGTACCCCCCTCTTAAGAATCGAACTTCGAGTGATCCAACAGACTAAGGGGTAGCGATGCATAGGAGGAAAAACACGCAGCTAGAGGCAGAGCCTGCCACACAGAGAATCAACAGGGAATCTTGACTCTCAGCCGACGGGCGACTGCACGCCATACGGAGCATCAGGGAACGCTTTCACCATGGTAAGATACGCCACAAAGGGTGCGTGAAACTTGATCTCCAGCTGGAAAGCGGCAGATAAGGAGGGAGCACGCCACAGGGGCTTGTTTCCCCCCGATTCCTTAACTGGAACGATGGAACCACAGATTAGGCAAGCCACACGGAAGGCTCAGGAACAAATCCCAGGTGGGCCAGGAACACAACAAAAGTTACAATGCTAGCAGGGGCTGAAGTTCAACGTCCTGCTATTAGCCTTGAAAACTTGCAGCCAATATAGCCAGGCTGCCGACGTAATCAATATGTCCCACAGCAGCCAGTAAGGGGGGTTCCAGCCAAAGCCGGGGACGTGAACCTTACATTGACTCAATCCGAAGTGGTTCAGTATTTTAGGAGGAAAAATGGCTTGGAAGGGTTGGTGCAGGCTGCTAGCCGGTTAGTGAAAATTAAACTCCAATGCAATCATGGAAAACAGAAGATTTATTTAACAAAAGGTAATGCGGTAGCTCCACCACACAAGCGGTACCCCGGTAGAGGTGTGAATGGTATAATACACCACCCACAGACGCCATTGGGGGCACGATCTGGATGGGATGGTCAGGCAGCCGGGTCGATGTGGAGATAGATGGTAAGTAATGTTAGGTACTTGCCGAGGTCTGTGGTAAAGGATGGCGGTTAGAATGGACCGTGTCCCGTTTTAGCGTGGTCAGTTGGGTTGGAGCCAGTAGACAAAGTAGTAGGTCTGTAAGCCGTGATCGTACTGGAGAGAAGTGCAGAAGGCTGAGGTAACGCCGGGCGGAAAGCCAGTAATATGGAGTCCAAAGGTTCATAGCCAGACGGTACACAGGAGGTCCAATCTGAAAGCAAGGCAGCAGGAACAAGAACATGGCAGGACAAGGACCGAGCAAGTGGGAGAACAGCGCTAACTGGACTATGCGCTCACCAAGTGCAAGTGGCACAAGCGGCATCAGGTGCGAGAGCATAGACAATGAGAGTAGAGGGGGGCGTAGTGGAGGCGCGTGCCTCCAGGGAGGCACGGATAGGAGGAGAGGACACGAGACAGGGGGGATTGCATTTGGATAACGAAAGTTGCACAGCTTGGGGAGCGGTGCAACACGCGATCAACGGTGTTGTGTGCCCTGCGACACTGACGCGCGTCGCAAGCTGTGGCAGAGACAGACTACGCGCGATGTTAGAAGCTTGACAGGAGCACGCGCATGCTAAGGACAGCGGGGTGTCGCAAGACCCAGGTAAGGTGAGTTGCGCGGGGGGACACGCTCCCGCGTTCCTTACACAAAAGGGGGGTATGACACATGACATTACGCGCAAACTCTGAACACTTTTCGGTTCCTAGCGGGAACTTGTCAAAGATGGTCTGGCGGAGCCCATGAGATCTTTAATAGCTACTAGCTGGTCCTCTGAAGGTCATATCATAATAATAAAACCTTTTAAGATTAGTGAGGGCTTGGATGTGAGGAAAGAATGATGAGGTCGGAGGATTGAGGATGAACCCTAGGCAGCGGTTTGGTTGTATGATGAGACAGCGGGGATTATTACATGGGTAGTTTACATAGTTACATCAGTCTACGATAGTAGATGAGGTTGACAAAAGATTGAAAAGACATAGGGTCATTCAATTCAACTATGCATAATTTAGAGACAACAGATACTTTAGTCCTATATCTTAAACTTACTTATTGATCCAGAGGAAGTCAAACAAAAAACCCCATTAAGGAGACAAATAATTCCTTCCTGACTCCAAAATTGGCAGGATTAATCCCGAAACACACATCCTTCCCATGTTACAATTTATTTGGTATCGCCTGAATACCTTTCCCATCTAAAACAGATGTCCAACCTGTTTTTGAACAATCTATTGTATTCTGCATCAAGTCTCCATGGGTAATGATTCCCTTACTGTAAGAGAACCTCTTTCCTTTGTTTCTGGTGAGATTCCTTCCCCACCTAAAGGGATGGCCGAGTCCTTAGTAGTGGCTCGCTGGGATGATAGTCTTTTGAAACTCCTGTATTTCCACCGAATATATTGTTATATATAGGTTATCATAATCCCCTGCTAGACGCTCTTTTCTAATTAAATAAATCTAATTGCTAGCCCTTTCATAATTAGATTGTCCCCCCTTATTTAATTTGGTGGGCTCTTCTCTGCCTCTCTCCTAGTTCCATAATTCCTTTTCTTAGGATGGTGCCCACAAATCTATCCCATATTCGGTGTGCTTACTAGTGCTTGTAACAGGGCATAATTATGTTTACTCTCCCTTCCATCCATTGCCCGTTTTGATGCAAGAAAGATCTTGTTTGCTTTTGAGTTACCTGCATGACATTGGGCACTATGCTAAGCTGTCAGTCTACAGCCTCACCTAAATCCTTCTCCATCAAGTGCTTCCCCCACATAGTATCTGCCATTAATTTGTAGTCGCTTTTTATGTCTTGAATCCCAATGCATAACCTAATTAATCTGTATTAAACCTCATTGTTTCCATACCTCTCCTCAGTTTCCAGTCCTCTCAAGTCCTTCCTGAATAGAAATTATTACAGCCTGCTCTGATTCTTTACCTTCCACAATTTAGTATCATCAGCAAAGATGGAGACTTTGCTCTCGATCCCAACCTCAAGGTCATTAATAAACAAGTTAAAAAGCAGGGGTCCCAGTACCGATCCCTGAGGTACTCCATTCACGACTTTAGCCCAACCTGAAAAAGTTCCATTTATGACAAACCTCTGCTGTCTGTCCTTTAATCAGTTTTCAATCCAGGTGCATATATTATTACTGAGTCCAATTATCTTTATTTTGTACACCAACCTCTTGTGTGAAACCGTATCAAAAGCCTTTGCAAAATCTAAGTAGACCACATCAACTGCATTACCCTGGTCTAAATTCCTACTTACCTACTCAAAGACACAATTAAGGTTAGTTTGGCAAGATCTATCCTTCATAAATCCATGCTGACTATTACTAATAATTTTGTTTTCCATTAAGTATTCCTGAATGTTATCCCGTATTAAACCTTCAAGTAGTTTCCCTACTATTGAAGTCAGGCTTACAGGTCTGTAATTTCCCGGTTGTGATCTAGCTCCCTTTTTAAATATAGGCACCACATCTGCTTTACGCCAATCTTGTGGTACTGAGCCTGTGGAAATGGAGTCCTTGAATATTAAATATAATGGTTTGGCTATTACTGAGCTTAACTCCTTGAGAACTCTTGGATGTATGCCATCGGGGTCAGGTGCCTTATTTACTTTAATTTTTTCAAGTCACTTATGAACTTCTTCCTCAGTTAACCAATTGTTCATTAATATGGAGGTTGTGGCTTCCTCCTGCGGAACTACTATTGAACTTGATTCTTCCCTGGTAAACACAAAGGCAAAGAATTTGTCATTGGTGTCAACGTGTACCAAGATCGCTGACAGTGGGGGAGAGTTTGCGTGTACACTTAGGGGTGATAGTAGAAGAAGATTATTAATTCTGCTTTAGACATGTTAAGCTTCAGATAACAGTGGGACATCCAGGAGGAGATTGCGGATAGACAGTGATGACATCGGAGTATCAGGATGTATGAAAACCTTAGATATAAAATGGAAATCCACAAAAGACAGGAGACAGAAATATATTAAAACTGTTAGAATTTAATGTTACCACAAAAATAATAAAACAGAAAAAAAGCATACAAACAGCGCTACACACTAAACAGTGCCCTCATTAAATGGGTAAAACAAAAAAGAACTTGGGCGCTAACTCGTATAAAGGACTAAGGGCTCTATGCAGTAAGCGCGGAAAAAGTCCTCTCGCCAAGTGTTCCTTATCGGCATGATTCTGCCGATTTTCCCTCGCCGTATGCAATAAGTGGCGAATCCCTTCCGAATCAAGCCAAAAACATTTGGTCCCACTCTGCCGATGATTTGCCGATCACACACAGGTGTATCAGCGTGCATGGCGATGTGGTGTTAGGTTCGCCAATGAAACTTCTTGCTGAATCTGCCGAAGCAAGCATGTTTTTGATTGAGCGGCCCATTTAAAGGCAGCGTGTATTTTTATTCATTCTCTGTGTTGTTGGGAGAGAGAGAGAGAGACACACACAGAGCTGGGCGATTTACATATTTCATATTGACAGAGTGAGTTGTTGTGTATTGTGAGAGATTTGTCCTGTGTTGTTTTGTTAACATCTTTGTCTTGTTTTCACTTTGTAAGTGTTCAGTGCGATTGTCTTTACATTTCTTTTCTGTTCTTTGTGAGTGCTATAGGTATGGCCGAAAGGCGTGGGAAGAGTGATGCTGGGGTGAGTGGTACTGGTAGTCATGTGAGTACGCGTCTGAGTGAACGTAGGATTCAGGGGAGTGCTGTTGCTACGAGTGTGACTGGTGTTGCTGGGAGTGCGAGTGCTGCTGGTGGCTATGATGCTGGTGATGCTGTGGTGTCTGCTGCTGGTGCTGCTGGTGCTGCTGGTGCTGCTGGTGTGTCTGGTGGTGGCCAGCTTTTGGAGTCTCTTCCATTGGAAGAAGGAGAGTCCAGTCAGCAGCAGCCAAGCTCTGGGGCTGCACGTGTTCGGAGGAAACGTGTGGAGCGGCCACATAATCCTCGTTTCAATGAAGAGGAAAACAGAGTTCTTGTCACAGGGATTTTGGAGCACTATGACTCTCTGTATGGGCATTTACTAGGTAAGTCTATCTTTGCATTGATTGTTCAAAGACATTTTATCCTAGGTCATGTGAGGTGTCTTAATATCAAACTATTATTCTCTAATATCTATCAATTAAAGTTAATTGTTACACACATATTCCTTCATGCTTTATAACGACCATAACAATCAGTCTAAAAATGTTGCAAAGTTCATACAATATTCATGCAAGTTTCCTTAGATTTGTATGTTTCCACGTAAATGCTCATGTGCTACACATATTCAACCTAAACCAGCATGTTTGGTATCTCTTGGAACAGGTAGCAGTTTAGGAAACTGATCGTTTTTCTAATAATAATTAACGTCATATATTTTGTATGTATTTCAAGGGTGGACAAGTTCAGCATCAAAAAAAGAAATGTGGGAGCAAATAACATTGGCTGTGTCTGCATGTGGGAATCATGTCAGGTACCGGGCGAATTGTCGGAAGAGATTCGATGATATCAGGGCAAACTTAAAGAAAAAAATACAAGCACAACAGATGCATGCTTCTGTCACTGGAGGTGGGCCGCCAGCACAAGCTCTAATCTTAACTCCATTGGAGGAGCAGATGCGGGAAAAATTTCTTCCTGTCGTCGTGGAGGGTTTGGCAGGGGACAGAGATATGGGAATTTATTCGGCTCAATTTCCAGCAGGTGACAAATGTTACAGTATTACGCGTGTCGTATGTTACAGTTCTTATCTATATTTCCGCAGAAACGTATAGTTTTTCCCAACTCTCTCCCTCTCCCCCACACTCTCTCCCTCTCCCCCACACTCTCTCTCTCTCCCTCTCCCCCATACTCTCTCTGTCTCCCACACTCTCACACTCTGGATCTCTTATTTACCCTATATATCTTAACTGCCCTATACTACACCGAAATAACCTATACTGCTTTCTTCCAGATCTGACTCAAGCTTCACACGGAAGACATCGGAACCCCCCCTAACCCAGAAGACAGGTAAGGAACACCTCCCCTCCAATGTATAACATTGGGTGAAAGAGGGTACCTGGACATTGAGGGACTGCGGATCAGGTAAGATCCCAGGTGGGATTGCTGCTTTAGATATTGTGAAGCGGGGATGTCCAGACACTGGTTAAGGGGTTCAGGAAACTAGTCATTCACACCTGGCTTTTATTTCTAGATTCGACATTTACACACACACACACACACACATGTAACCAGAATGAATTGTAGTATAATGTAATACAATAAATACATCTATGTCAAAAACGAATGTTTTCTGACTAGGAATTTATTAAATGTATTTTATTTATATATTTTATTTTAAAGCGAGGCTGGGGGCGGGGTTGGGGGCGGGACTAGGGGTGGGGTTGGGGTTGGGGGTGGGGTTGGGGGCGTGGCTGGTGGCGAGTAGATTTTTTGTTTGGGCGAGTAGATTTTTGGGTGATTTGTCGAACACTGTATATATATATATTATAATTTATATATAATTTATATAGCTGTATATTCATATAACTTTTATGGCTGTGCAACATTTTAAAGTATAACATTGAAAGTTTCTGGAGTTAATTTTGGAGATTAATCTTAAATCATGGATGCATTCTGAATATCTGGACTAATATTCTGATCTCTTCAAACATGTATGACTGGTTTGATTTCTATCTAACAACTGAAGGAAGTTTAATCAAATTAACATCTACCTGGTATGAGCTGAATAGGCAGACCCCTCCCTTAATTGTTAGTCAATTGAATGTATTTAACTATATAAGGCAGGCTCTTTTGGCTGTGCAACATTTTAAAGTGTAACATTGAACGTGTCTGGAGGTCATTTTGGAGTTGAAATTGGAGGTGAAGATTTGAGGAAGCTATGGACTCTGCACAACAACAACTCTGCAGCTATGAGAACTTGATTTTCTAAATGCTGTGATTCTTTGTACTCTTCCTAGCCTCCAATACCTGGACTGTCTCTCCTCATGCATCTCACTATGCCCTACCTATTGCTTTTTTTGCTTACTGTTTCCTCCTTACTTTGTGAACGTCTCTGTTCTCTCCAATTTCCCCACTCCCCACTGCACCATTATTTATACACCTCTCTCCCAACAACTTCTTTACCCCTCAATAAAAAGCACCCACACAAATCCTCTATTCATACCATCTATCTACTCCTTCCTGCTGCTGGGGATCTACCCTAAGCCTGAACCAAGACACACACCTGATATCACCCATGCAGCCTGGCATCTCTTCCCCTGTAAATGGTGTTAACCTTCTGATTTAATACTGACTAACCTTAAAACTCACCCCAAAAGTTAAGCATCCCAACAGCCTGCACTCATGGTTAATATCCCACACTCAGCCACTCCTACCACCCATTGTGGCCAAGCACAGCCATACACAGCACTTATTCCCTCACCTGCTGTCTCTGTAAGTCTCCCACCATACCTCTTAGATTGTAAGCTCTTCGGGGCAAGGATTTCCTTTCCTATTGTCTGATTTTGCTGCACTTATTGTATTATTATAATTCCCTGTACTGTATTATTTGTGAAGCGCTGAGTACACTCGTGGATGACATCATTATGAGTAAACATACACAACTTGACCTGCATGAAGGGATTATGTGTAATGATCTTCCAAATAACACACATTGCAACCTTCTACCTTACAAAGCATTCAGCATCTTTGCCCTATAGTTGAAAGCTGAATGTATGTGTGAATCTTTGTACAAACAATGGGTTAACATGCCTAACCACAAAGCACACCCGAACTCATTCTTTGTCACAGTAATGTATAACTTCGTTATACTGTGTCTGTCCACACAAATGCATAATTCACTATTTCATGTATGTGTCGATACATATATACATATATATATATAATATATATATATATTAGTGATAATCTATGTTACACCTATAAACAGGCCATTACTGCCTAATCAAGTCTTGCATGGAATATTGTGCATTCAAAGGCGAACATAAATAATTTGCACAAACACATTTCGTTATGTTTTAATAAAGCTCTTTTTTCGCTTCATGTAGTATAATGTGAGCATAAATATGAACATGTACCATATGGTGAATACAAAACTAACTAAAAAAAACTCTCTACCAGCGCTTGATCCAAGTGATAGACTAATTGGTGTGATAACAACAATTGAGTGATTACAATGTGATTACATATGCAGCCAAGGGGGCAATAAACAATGGATTCATCCAATACCATACAGATACAAATACAAAAAATGTCCCCGGCGCAAAGTGTGGTGATGATAATTACAGTACCATATCGAAAGACAGTCCTGTTTGAAAAGTCAGTCCTGGTAGTAGAATGATTCATCAACAATGTGAGGTAGATTTTCCTCTAGGCGTGTTCCCTTATGTTGTCTGCAATAACAGATAAAGAAAACACACCATTGCGCAGTATACAGACTCAATTGCCCCAACCTGAAGAGGAAAATCCCTACTTACAGGATATTTTCTTGTTCATTCGGGGGAGAGAATCTGTTCTTTGGCTCTCTTCCTCCACCTTGATCTCCATGGGCCCCTCGTGGTTCCTAAGGTGGCTCTCTTCAACTCGGTCTGCGTCGTCCCAGTAGCAGCATACACCGCAACAACCGTGGTTGGAGAAAATTGAAAGACAGCCTAGTGTACTCCGCAAATTTTATTTAACAATGTTAAAAAGCAGCGATGTTACACTCACATTTTGCGAGGGCAAACATGCCGCTCAAGAATGCCGTCCGCAGCCTGTGTCCACTCGATGGTGTGTTGTTCACGACGTCGCGCGCCAACCGATGACGTCAGTGGCGCAGCGCCCGAAGTTCTCCCCACACCACGAGATGCAACGCAGGTGACAGCTTACAATGTGCACTGTACTAGGCTCCTCCTCTCTACGCGTTTCGTGACGCTACGTCACTTCCTCAGGAGATCAGAAGAAATGGTAGAAGCTTCCACATTGCACAGCCATCCACGTAAATCATACAAATTTATGATTTATGAAGCAATCGAATCAACGCCAGAGAAAAAGGCAACTGTGGGCCAAATCTATGACTTGATCCAAAAGAAATATCCATACTACCAAGAACCTGACAAACAACGAAATTTTAAAACTTCTGTACGATTCACTTTATCCGCAAATGAATGTTTTGAGCGTGTCCATTATCGGCTAGATCAACGATATGGATGCTGGCATGTTGTGCCATCATTTAAACTTACCATGGAACATGGAACATATCTTCTGTTAAATAGCATATTTTTGCCTAATACCAGTTACACTGAAGCCGCACCGACTGTCGCGTCTGCTGATATACCTGCACCCTCCATTCATCAAGACCAGATGCAAGATGGACATAACTACTATGATATGTATCCAAACTTATATGGGCAATACCAATGTGGATGTGAAAACAACCAACAACTGCACGTACCTCCGGACGTCTTGTTTGAAGAAGCCACTGCAGATCCATATGACGCCCTCATGGAGATGTGTGTGATTCAGGATTCAACGGTTACCTCAACCATGGATGATACTGTTGTGCCTTCCTGGAGCGAGCAGTTGCAGCCAAATCAGTTTTGACTTCTACAAGAATGGTAAATACAAATTTCGTTATGCCTTTACTCAAATTATATATGTGTACATTAATAATATACACCATTTGTTAGCCAAATGAGTGGATACAGCTTAACATTGCAGACAGGCTTACATGTAGCGTGCACAAAGACATTATTTCCTATAACAAAATACTACATGACGAACCATTAGTACACATTGGTGATGGAGTCCTAAATCATAGATTATTATCGCTTTTAAAGTATCATTTCAACATGTTACACTAACTGTAACACACACACACCTCATTGTTTAGCATTCAACATATAAAAACAAAGTGTCGCCCACATATGACGTGGGAACGTGTTCATGTCCCAAGGCGTCCTTAAAAAGGTTACCGATGCAAGCCCCACCCCCAACCGACATGCGCGCGTGAAACAGTATTGGCTGTGCCCGTAGCTTATTGTTACGGTCAGTGCAGTGTGTCATGCGCGCGCGTGTCGGTGGGGCGGTGCGTGCACAGTGCTGGAGGCCAATGTTCATTCAGTGGGAGGGGTGTTTGCGTGCATTTCACGGTGCCTTAACATGACATCACACGTATTTTGTTCGCTCATTGGCTGATCGTCCGTTTTTGCCGTGGGCACACGTCCGTTTACAAAGTTTAGATATGTACGTGTGTTGAAGTGAATTTGTTTCGCTTCCATATCATAACTTTCAGCCATGATATGCGTAATGCTAGCAGCACCATGGAGGGACATGTATTGAACGCACAGCGTACACATCGTTTTGCACATGCGCTAAGAGTTAATCCACACATTCGTGACGTGCGCGCGCAACAGACATTGTGCGCGTACGTTATTATGTATACAGGCACCGGAACAAACATATCAGTAGTAATACCAGCAACGCCATTTGAAAAATGAGACAGTTCTGCATCTGTAGTTTTATCCTTGCATTTTAAACATATACGTAACTTATGAGTGAATATCCACCATCATATAGAGATGTGTTAAGCGTTGTCATGCTGAGACATAGATAAATGTGCCATCTTTGAACATCATGTGTTTGCTGTATTTCACAGATGTCGAGGATGAATACATGGGACCAATGTATGATTTCAGATGGGCCAATCGTTATATTAGATGATTTTGACGACTAGCGAACAACTATTATAATAAATATGTAACAATGCTTTCAATGATTGGTGCGCAGATTAACAATCACTACATAATGTTATCCTATTGTGCAAATATTTACTATGCTCTTAATTATCATAATGATGTTGCTAAGCACTGAAGTTAGAACTTATATTGATATTTTCTACTAACATTATATGTATTGCCATGTGATATATGAAACCAACATTATCACTCAGCAAACACATTAATCTACTACAGTATATATTATAATCTCACGTGTGACTTGTCAAAGAATGTAAATGCTACATAATAACTCGTAGACATTGTATCTGAACGTACACAATAACAATAGGGAGGTGATAGAAACTGTTTAGTCGTATGAATGTTATATTATCACCTAAGTTGTAGTGGTAACCTAACATGCATGAGCTAATGAATGTTAGGTACAGATCATTAAACCATGAACATTTGTGTGTACATTTAATTCACACGAGTAACTATAGTTTAGTGTTATTAGTAAACGTTCAACACATACATAGCTAAGTGAGGCCGATGATAAAAGCAACATTATTATGTTGGTTTATATTATTTCTGGTAGAAATACATGCATCTCACAAAAACTACAACACACACACACACTATGTTGCTGAAATGTGTGCGTATGCAAATGTCCACTTCATTTATGTTCATATGTTGACAGTAGTTATAAAGGATCATGATCATTATGAATAACTAACGTGAATGAAATAAAACTTTTATTAACTACATTGTCATTGTGTTGAATGATTTAGGAAAAGTTGAGAATACAAAGAACTATACTTTGGAATGGTGTTAACATTTTGACAAATGTTAGATGAACGTCAAATCAACACACATCTTTGACTTATACATACACATGTGACAATGTAGTAATAAACATGAAGATGAAGTGAGAGAAGAACTAATAACATACATTGCAATGTTAATGATGTTTAACACATTTGGGTCTTTTCATACAAACATGCATTGAGTGTTAACAGTGCTCATGTGCATGAATGGATGTTGTTACGTTGCCAACATTACATGTTATGTAATGTACGTAATGATTTGAAAACACAATGCACAATAACCACCAAGTGTAGATAAACGCATGGACACAATACAGAAACGACATGTTTTAATTGTCACATCTTTTTCATTACGTTCTGTTTATACATCGTGTAACTATACCTGTATCAAGGTTATCACATCTTATGACAGATGTGAATTCAAATACATACCATGAGCAGTCCTTGGAGTGATATAACTTGAAAAAGAAAACATGAATGAATATAAATCATTGTCATGACATGTTCATTAAGGTAAGCAACACACAGAAGTGACAATTTTGTATGTGATATGAAACAAAATCTAGAATACGTCAAATATGATCTTAAATACATACTGTACTGCACTAGCTATTGGCTATCGACATAGTAGGTTTATTGTGTATGCATAACCAAAAAGAGAATGTACAGAAAATATAGATTTAGTACACATTATTTCCTCACGTACACACAACACCTTCTAGTGGTAAGAAGTATAATACAACCTGTTGATGAATGACATACCGGTGCCACATGCAATTGTCCACACAGCAGAGAAGAGAAAGGTGTGAGAACCATATTCATCTGTTTCCTAAGTGAATGGTATTTGGACACTTGTATTTATCATTACAATGAATTAATACATTTATGTAGTACTATGAACATATATGTATTTGCTTACATGAAAAATAGGTACTTATGACATTCCGACATGTCTCCACACCACTGGCTGTTTGCTCAGTGTCAGCTGGTAAATGTACGGGATGCTCCTCCTCCAAGCCCTGACGTATGTCGGTTTCTAAATTATTGCGGAGTGCCAGATTGGGCAAAATGCAACATGCAATTATAATATCTGACACTTTAGCAGGCTTATATTGAAGTGCAGCACCAGTTCTATCTAAACACCTGAATCGTGTCTTCAGAAGCCCAAATGTCATCTTTATGACGGATCGTGTAGATATATGGGAAACATTGTACCTCTCCTCTGCTTCACATTGAGGGTTTGCCACAGGGGTCAACAGCCACGGCCTAATTCCGTATCCTTAGTCACCTATAATCCATCGTGCAAAAATATGAAACAATTTGTGTTAACAATATTACATTCAACAGTTCATAGAAAAACTAGAGTTGTTTGTTAACACATCATAATATGTACTCACCCACCAGCCAACCAGGTCCAAAATAGCCTTCTTCGAAAGCATGGAAGACTGATGAGTTTCTCAGGATAGAGGAATCGTGACTGGAACCAGGGAATTTGGCTACCACATGCATAATCTTCATCGTTGCATCGCATACCACCTGTACATTCAGGGAATGGTAGTGCTTACGGTTGCGGTAAGCATGCTCACTCTGACTAGGCGGGATCAAAGCAACATGGGTGCAATCTATTGCACCCATCACACATGGTATCCTGGCTATGGTATAAAAGCCATTCCTCACTTCCAGCCACTCTGTGTGCTCTGTAGGAAAATGAATATAATTCCTAGCGCGTCTATTCAGTGCACATAGAAACTGGGTAAAGGCCCGCGAGAATGTAGATTGCGAGACCCCGCCCACTATGCCCACAGTTGTCTGGAATGATGCGGAAGCAAGATAATGTAATGAGCACAGCATTTTAACAAGCCCAGGGACTGCACGACCTCTGGCTGTCACAAAATCTAAATCTCCCCGTATCTCTTCATAAAGAGCTAAGATTGCTGCTGAACTCAAACGATAGCGACTTATAATCTCCTCCTCACTCATCCCATCTAACATGGTTCTCTCCCTGTACAAACGAGGACGAGGCACAACTTCTCTCATCTCTCTTTTCCTCTCATCTCCTTGCCCTCTCCCTCGACCTCTCCCTCGACCTCTCCTCTCCGCGTCCCTGTCCCTGTCCCTGTCTCTGTCCCTGTCTCTGTCCCTTCCTTGGCCTGTGACATCCTCTCCATCAGCAAGCCTCTCCTCCAATAGAATCTTCCTCCGTCTCATAAACATTCGCATCATTTTCTGGTCTGTAGCTGTCAATGTGCAGGTAATTGCCCTCATTTAAATACCTATGTGATGATGTCAGGTGACTTGATAAAGTGCAAGGTGTTACATTAACATATCCAAGTAGTTAACTCCAAACGGGTATCCAGTACGAATTAAATGGATTATTTATGTGTGTTCACCAGGCAATCATGATATTTGACAATGATGTAACGTTAAACTTTGTACAACAATTTATTCGCAAGTATTTATGGAATGTGTAATGCATGTACCACTTCTGAACGCAACACTAAGTCATCTCATTAGGATACAACAATGACATTGATGTTGAAAAAGTACATTGCAACATGTCTAATTTGGCATGTTATTGTCACATGTTCACATGAACTAATTGTAAAGTGCATATGCATAATTTAATGCCATCAGGATACTTGCTATTGATTATGTTTCAATCGTGTAAAAATTAGTAACTATTATAGATGTGTGTATAACTTAGCATGAAGGGATTCTAATGCATCGTGTACAATGTAAACATGCAATGTTATTGAGTGTCCAATTGCGGACATCATCAAAAGAGGGAGGTCACAAAGTAAACATGAAAACAAACAGCTACATTTACATTTGATCATGCGTTACACATTCAAGCATTCTCTAATGTATACCAACATTACTATACGCTGGATCTGTTAGATGTGTGAAATCTGTTACATCATATAATAAATTGAAGCACACTTAAGTAACATGTTTCATATAATGTGACCTGTTCCTTTAAGAGTTTACTATAGGAGTTTCCCTTGACACATCATAACATTAAGACTAATGTGACACGCAAATCATCATAACATTGAAAAGTACAATGTTCTGCCAATAATAAACGTAAGCACTGACACGATGAACTGATTGACATCGACACTGTAATGCCAAGCACATTTTTATTATGAGCAATAGAACGTAAACACTCCTATAATGTTATAAGTCCCCGCTCCATTGACTCCATTGACTCCATTGACTCCATTGATGTAGAGATGAGCTTTTTTTTTATATTATTGCTCCAAGTGCTGTTAAGAAGATAGATAACAAAGACAAGGGGTGGTTTCAAAAACTTGAGGGTTTCTATGGTTGCTCAACATGCAAAGTTTGTGAGCATAAACAAACTGATAAGAAAAATTTCAGATCAAATAACAAAAATGAAAATTTTAAGATTAAACAATATATGAATTGTTATACAGAATATGTAATTTAACTACTAGAATGCCCATGTGGGCTACAGTATGTGGGTAAAACAAAGAGAGCAATAAAGAAACGCATTATTGAACATTATTGAACATTATTGAACATCTAAGCAACATCAGACGCGGCATAATGACACATAGCGTTTCAAAACACTTTGCTCTTTTTCACAACTCAAACCCCAAAGGTCTAGTTTTTACTACCATTGAAAACGTAACCCAGCATTGGAGAGGTCGCAGTAGAGATAGTGATTTAAGTAAACGCGAAATGTATTGGATCCATAGATTACATACTCTAATACTAAATGGACTCAATGCAGACTTCGAAATTACACCTTTCCTTGACTAGCTATTTCATCTATGCTGCCCTTTTCACACTCTCTTTTTTGCTACCTCACTAAAATTCCTAGCATGTTAAGCTTTCTATGACTTATGTATAGTTATTAATGCCTTTCTTTTTTCCTCTCTCCCATCCTTATGTTACCTCTATCGCGAGTATTTGATTATCCTGTTTTAAGTATATTATCTTTTATCATCATTTTAGATCTTTTTATTAAAATGTATTAAAATGTGTTTATGTTTTGGATCACATGGTTATGTACTCCTTTAAGAGAGAACCTGTGAGTAATCTGTCAATTAGTTACCAATTGTACCTACTATTTAAGTAGCAGACCCATAGGGGGTGTCATATTGCTCCTGAGGAAGCTGACGTTGAGATCAGCGAAACGCGTAGAGCCTGTACACCGCATGTGATCGTTCCTGTTTCAAAGATAGAGGTGAAGAGTCTTTTGTGCCGCCTTACCATCCGCTCCTGTCCTCCGCTGTACCGGAAGTCATCCGTCCCTGACGGATGTGACGTCAGACGCCGGTTACTACGATCGGATCGAGGAGGTTTCATACTGAAAGGCCAGACTGTCACCCTTCCCGATGTGAATTACACCGCCTCAAAAGATACCTTAATGTGTCCACATTTGATGTACATATTGTGAGTACATTTCATACGTTTTTTATCTTATAAATTTGTGCCGATTGGTCCATACTATGGTCTCTCCTTGATGTTTTTTACATGAATACAACCCTGAACAAGAGTGCACCTGAATATCTTCCAATCCTGCTTTCCTGTCCAACGCTGACTCTTCACTTACCTGTTGTAAGTAGGAGATCTACACAAGCCAAGATTTTATTTGCTCAATCATTGTCTGATTTTACTGCACTATTATTGTGTCTTTTCTTTTTTGGGGTGTTCCTGAAAATCGCTCCCTTCACATTTTGGATATCCTCTATTGCCTATGAGGGAATTCGTACAAATTTCCCTGTGAAGGTTGAGAATTTTCTTATACACCTTACAAATCACTGTTTGTATTCACTATACTGTGTCTTAGCGCCTTCTAAATCACTTGGGTTGATAAGTGGGTTATCGGCAGCCGCATGCCGATAAATTTTTATCGGGAATAAAAAATGCCGATTTTGACCACTTATCGGCGCTTACTGAATCTGAAATCCAATTTTGGCGGGAAAATGCCGATAAAAGCCTTATCGGCGCTTACTGCATGAGGCCCTAAATCAGAACGAACTAAATCAGAAAGAAAAGAAAATGCAATATTACCGTAACTACGAATGTAGCTGCCCTCCCCTTACAAAGGGAGACTGAGGGCTAGAATGTAGATCCCAGTCTGCTGCAACCCCAATAGGATCTATCCAAGACCCTTAGTACATACAGAAAAAAACACATAAAAGGGGGAGCAAGGGATTAGATAGTCAATAATAATAAATATGAATAAATATGCAATCTCGACCAGTGGGGGTAGGGAAAAAAGCACAAAAATAAGATATTACTACTCACACGGCCATGTGTAAGTAAATACACAACAAAAGGTACCTTTACTTGTCTTTATCTTGTCTTGTCTTTGTCTTTACTTGTCTTTGCTTTTGACTCTTCTATGGAAATCCTTGTCCAGGTGGTCCTCAGTTCCTCCCAATATCATATACACAATGTATAGGGAGCAAAAGATTAGACGAAATACTTTCGCAATATAGCAGGGGGATCCGCCAGGGGAGGTTTAGAGTGAATAATGCTAATAATATCACAATACTCACACGGGCATGTGTAAGTACATACACAACGATGGGTTTCTGTTCCTTTAATGTGGATCCAGAGATCTCTATCCCTTCAGTAATGATATTCCTCCAGGTGCCAGACATAGCTCACGCCCACGTGATCCCAATAAGATGTATATGAGATGTGTTCAGTAGTGGATAAAAGTGCATTTATTCACACATATATAACAACAAAACTCATATGTACAACAGCCCAAATCAGCAACACCGCTGACCGTGTGCAATGCAGCATATAGGATCCTAGACGCCGCGTCCGAAATACAGGATCATGCAGGAGATCTTTGAACACAGCACACTCGGTCAGCTACAGAGGCTCTGTGATCACAGATTTTTGAAGCGCTGGTCACCTCTATCTGTGATCACAGAGCCCGATGAAGCTCGGTCAGCTACGGAGGCTTCAATGGGACAAACTTCCTTCAGTGTATGAGCAACATGTTTCACCGATGCCACGGCTTCATCGGGCTCTGTGATCACAGATAGAGGTGACCAGCGCTTCAAAAATCTGTGATCACAGAGCCTCTGTAGCTGACCGAGTGTGCTGTGTTCAAAGATCTCCTGCATGATCCTGTATTTCGGACGCGGCGTCTAGGATCCTATATGATGCATTGCACACGGTCAGTGGTGTTACTGATTTGGGCTGTTTTAGATATGAGTTTTGTTGTTATATATGTGTGAATAAATGCACTTTTATCCACTATTGAACACATCTCATATACATCTTATTGTTATCACGTGGGTGTGAGCTGTGTCTCGCACCTGGAGGAATATCATTACTGAAGGGATAGAGATCTCTGGATCCACTTTAAAGAAACAGGAACCCCTCATTGTGTATGTACTTACACATGCCCGTGTGAGTATTGTGATATTACTAGCATTATTCACTCTAAACCTCCCCTGACGGATCCCCCTGCTATATTGCGAAAGTATTTTGTCTAATTTTTTGCTCCCTATACATTGTGTATATGATATTGGGAGGATCCGAGGACCATCTGGACAAGTATTTCCATAGAAGAGTCAAAAGCAAAGACAAGTAAAGACAAAGACAAGACAAGATAAAGACAAGTGAAGACACGTAAAGATACCTTTTGTTGTGTATTTACTTACACATGGCCGTGTGAGTAGTAAGATCTTATATTTGTGCTAATTTCCCTACCCCCACTGGTCGAGATTGCATATTTATTCATATTTATTATTCTTCATTACCTTATCCCTTGCTCCTCCTTTTATGTGTTTTTTCCCTCATTAAATGATACTGATACCAAACAATTGATTAATATTTGTAGTGTCTTAAGGTGAATACAATGGTTGCAGCCTAGAAAACCTAGGGTTTTCTCAGAACCCCCAAAACAGTCAGTGTGTGTAGATGGTTCTCTTGGGCGCAGTGGGTCAGTCCAGAGGTTATATGTAAAAAAGAGAAGAATCAGAGGGTAACACAAATAGTATATTAAATTCACACAATTGGAATTCTTCTATCAGGTAGTGACCTTTAACCTCTCCAGGTCTGATTTTACTGGAAAAGAAACATAGGAGAACACATTGCGCAGTCTGCTTGGTCCACAGCTTATGGATGTAATCAATATAGCTTTATACTCATAGTATGTGGTTATTAATGATTGTATAGGGGATGTTGATTATCCCCCTGAAGATAGTATTTCTCAGGTGAGTCTGCAGTTGTGGATTAAAAATTATGACGTTATTGATAAGACATGAATAAAAACAAAATAGATAAAACAGGAACAAAAATAGAGAGACCTCCTCTTCAGTTACACAGGAAAATGAGCTGAGAGTGGATTACTTAGGTACAGTATGCAAAGGCAGGTAGGCGTTGCATGTGGAGCATGACCTGAAAAGATGTACTATCTGATAGACTCAATCTTATCTGTGAAGTAGGTGGCAAGGTCTTGGCCGTGGGAGTTGAAGGGGATGAAGGGAAGGGGGTAAAGGTGCCAAACATGCATTTAGGGTTGGAGGACAGAGTTAGTGAGGTCTATGCAGTAAGCGGCGAAAAAGCACTTTCGGCAGGGGTTTGAACTTGTCATGTTTTTGGCGAGTTGCTCTCACGGTATGCAGGAAGGCCCGAATACCTGCGAGAGCAACATTTCCATACATGGCGAGTAGCCGGTGGAGAGACGGTCTGCCTGCCGAGATGGTCTCCCCTGGCGAGATCTGCCTGCAGCAGAGAGATCCGCCTCCCTCTCTGCGCAAATCTGGCCGGAAAAAAGATATTTTTAAATAAAATGTTTATTTATAGTGTAGATGTGCAGGGGGTCTCTATAGCTGAACCGCATTGGTTTCAGGTCCGGGGATCCCCTGCTTCCCAAGATGCAGGCCCCGCTATGGGGTGACGGTATCTCCAAGGCTTTGTGATGTCCCGATCATGTGACCGTGGTATGTAAACAAGAGGGATACCAGCACCCAATAACGGGGCCTGTATCTCGGGAAGCAGGGGGTCCCCGAACCTAAAACCAACGCGGTTCTGGAGACCCCCTGCACATCTACACTAGTCTCAAAACACACATCAATAAACAATAATTCATTACCGTAGCGGATAGCCTGGATGCGGGGATTCCACGAGCAGGCAGCTGCCATCTGCGGTTTCCTAAATAAATACTCGACAATATATCTGGCTACGCCACGCTATGAGAGAGAGAGAGAGAGAGAAAGAGAGAGAGAGAGAGAGAGAGAGAGAGAGAGAGAGAGAGAGAGATCTGTACTGTGTTTGCCAAGCTTAATAATCAAAAACAAATAGTGAATACCGTTCTGTGGCTAACTAAATGCTTTTATTTGTGCAAGCTTTCGAGATACTGTGATCTCTTCTTTCCGGCGATGTTACAATGGAATACATTTTCTCAAAAGACTCAGATTTGTGGATTTGCTAAAAACTGCAGCTACTTTAATTTAAAAAAAGTGAAAGAGACCTTGACGCAACTTCAAATATTTCTGTAGTTTCAATGTACGAGCCTTATGGTTCTGAGCCTCAGATAATAAAATTACTTAGGCTGTGGCCAGGGTGAATGAGAACGCGCTGCCGCTCAAGCTCAGTGCTAATTTTGCTCAGGCGATTTCTGTCCTGTTAGTTGTGTGCGGGGGGGGGGGCGTGTTCGGGGCACGGCCGTGACATCACGGAGCTGGTTATCCCTCATTGGGCGAACCGCTCACGTGACGCATCAGCAAAATCAAATTTGACTGTCACGGCAAGCAGCAAGCTCACGGGCACGTGCATGCGCACGCACCATAGAGAAGCGCATTCCGAATAATCACTCTGATCGTACTAAGCACGAGCGCGCATGCGCTACGCTTCACCCTGGCCGCAGCCTAACTTATATCTGCCATGCTTCAGGGGTCCCAAAAATATGGATGTACAGTACAGTATTAATGATAAAACAAATCCTGAAAAACTGTGCTAGCTTTAAAAATGTACTGCACAGTAAAATAAAAATGATTAACAAATTGTATTATGTTTTCTTAAGGTGTGTGTACCAGTTTTCATACAACTGTCAGGTCTAATGGTTCTGGCTTTACACTTCCATGCGATATGCAAATTTGGTATACAGGTGCACCAAATTTGCTAATGAATTATTAGAATA
Organism: Ascaphus truei; assembly: GCA_036426205.1. Taxonomy (NCBI): domain Eukaryota; kingdom Metazoa; phylum Chordata; class Amphibia; order Anura; family Ascaphidae; genus Ascaphus; species Ascaphus truei. Next base: position 237,064,708 of record CM071568.1, read on the forward strand.
CTATTCAATAAACTGAGAAACCATTTTAGTACATTCCCTATCTCTTTATATATCCCTGAAAAAAGTCAATCTCATCAATACGTGGAAAGATGTTGCGGAAAAAAATGATATATTCAAACGTTGTGCAAAAATATTGAAACAAAATTTGCATCATGATCTTATTTAATGGGAAATTGTTGGTGGTTTTCATTACAACAATAGATAATCCTCAAATATAGGCTAGCTTGAAAAAAAACATTTCCATTTAGTTGAACATTTTCTAAATTGTAACTGTACATGATAATGTAAATGTATTTATACTGTTTCAGAAAAAGGTAAATAAAAACACTAGTGCAACATCTGCCAATTATTCCAAATTGAAAACTAATAGGACTGACAAAAGAAATGGAAAGACCACAAAATATAACCTAAACTATAGGTAATATATCCCAACTATGAAATAAAACACTCCAAAGCAGGAGAGCTACTGTATAGACAAAATCCATTAGGCCAGCGTTTCCCAAATAGGATTCCGTGTAACCCTGAAGTTCCATGGAGCAGTCCCGGGGTTCCACCATGGCTCTCCTCTTCCACCCCCCTCCCATCCCCCCCACAGCAGCTGTGGAGAGGGCGAGCAGCCACAGAGAGACAGACTGTTCCCTCCACTGAGACTCGTGCGGGAAGCCCCGGCTCTGCACGCTGCTCGTTCGGGGAAGATGCCGCTAGCGCAGCTGGCTGATCCGTGGCAAAAGCTGCCAGTGAAGAAAGTGGAGAGCGAGGTGCGTGAGAAGGGTAAGGTGGCGGTTACAGCGCGCCAGAGCAGGAGAGCAGTGACAGGAGAGGAGGGCGTGCGGGATATCTACTTATAAGAAAAGTGTATGGCAGTATAGAAAGGTGGAGTGAGCAGGCGAGGTGTATAGGAAGGAGTGAGGGGAAGTGTGTGCGAGAGTGTGTGTATATATATATGTATATATTATATATGTATGTATGTATGTATAATTGTGTGTGTGTGTTGTATAGTAAAGGAGTAACACGACCCTGGGGTCTTTAAAAAATGTATTGGGGCAGTGGGGGTCTTTTAAAAAAAACCCTGGTATTCCGTGAGGGAAAATTAAGTTTTCTGCAAAAAAATAAAACATTTAAAAATTGCAGCCGCCAGGAGGGACGGAGACATCAACACCACTGCGGGCTCCCTCCCTCCCCCCCCCCCCCCCCACACCATAATAATAAATAAAGCATCTGATGCTATAATTATCATTTAATAAAGAGTAAAACCTTATCATTTTTTCCCCTGATGGGCACCTATAAAGGGCGGCTGCATTTATTTATGGGACATGAAAGAGGACAAAACGTGTACTTGCCTTACCCTGGAAAAATTTAACTTCCAATTAAAGGTATTTGATCTTGAACCAAGAAATATTTTCGCCTGAGGCGCATTTAATTTTTTTTTTCATGTGCTACGCTAAAAATATTTAAGGGGTTCCATCTTGTTGAACAAAATATTAAAGGGTTCCACAACTAAATTTAATTGGGAAACACTGCCTTGGGCTGTTTAGCATTCAATACTGTGTGTAATTTTACTGTATGCCTAGTATGGCATATATGAAGATGCAATGTGAAAACATTGCAGCATATCTAAAGGTAGCAAGATAATTTCCCTAAAACTATTTATATTACATCACCTATAATGAGAATAAACAATATATTTATTTGGAGTAAAAGATTTAATACATTTAATGAACCACGATCTTAGTTCAAAAACATTGTGACTATTTTTTTAATGTTTTTATTTTTTATTTTAGCCCTGAATAGTCAGAGGAAGCTATACAGTATATTGTCCTGTGCTGGGAAATTGCTGGGGGGAGGGAAACCTTTGCAACACTAGCATCATGGAAGAAATAAAACTATTCAAAGTGCATCAAATATTAACTGCAGACTTCAAAAAAGCTTTTGTAATATTATGTTGTACAATTTATTAAGATTAGCTTTAGGACAGTTGTCTATTTAGAGAATTGAGCCAGGCCATGTGTGAGAGATAACCAAGAAATAATCTACAGATGCAGCCACCTGTATCCGACCATTTGCCTGGGAAAATACATGTACATACACTCACTTCTTGGTAATTTCTTGATCATTCTTTAAACCGGTGAGTCAGGAATTCCATGTTCAGTGAGTTTCTATAAATATGTACGGTAACCTCTGGTGCGTTATCTAAAATAAAGCATCGTTTGGTGATTTTTGAATTTTTTTTTGCTGTTTCTGGTTATTATTGACCTATCTGCACTTTTGTACTGAACTTGGTAAACTTGGGCTGTCCTAGTAAAACCAGACATTTAGTAGCTTTACCTAATCCCTAATTTCAACATAAATAGTACAGTTGAGTTGCAGTTTGCTGCAGCCCCTTCTAGCTGTAGAACTACAGCACTGTACCAGAGAGCCACCGGACCTCCATCACTTCTGTGAGCGCTCCAGGCCTGGATGCCATAAATGGAAAGTAACTCTGTGTAAGCCGCCAGCCTGGTTATCCCCTGAAAAACTAGCAAGTGCCCATGAGATACAGTACCTGGTACATCATTAGAGCAGTTTAAAGGTTACATGTATACTGAATATAATTAACATACCTGTTTTGCACCATCATGTATTCAGAGGCTAAGCAAGAGTTGTTGTTTTATAACAAAATGTTTACTTATTTACATTTGTATTGGTTTTATTTTAGGTTTGATACATTTAGTAGTAATTTAATGTGATATCATTTGAAAAGATTAGTGATACAAATCACAATAAATACAATAAATATCCTGGTTTTTTTTAAACTTGATCTTTGCGCTTTGAGATCATTTTTTTTTATTGGCACAAATAGATCAACATATGAAGTAATATGTCTACTAATGGCCTAAGGACATCTGTGTCCATATATACAGTATATGGAACCTTGAATCCTGCAGGGGGAAAACATGCATCACTTGTAAAATGTATTTATTTATTTTTTAAAACACTGCTAATATAAAAAGCCTTTTATTTAAAGCAAAATAATATCTGTGTTCTTTTCACATACATAAGCAACTATTGAGCTACAATTACAAACTAAAGAACTGTACATCAGACAGTAGGGAGTTTGTTCACACGGTGCTTGAAAACACTAATAAAAAAGGAGTCCATAGATTTTCCATTTGTCGGTTCCTTCATGGCTCCTGGCTGAGCGGCTTTGCCTAAAATCATGTAAAATAAGTGAGAGCTAGAGTTCCAACTGAAGTGCCTAATGCCGGAGAGCTCCATTTAAAACCACTTTTCCTATACAAAAACGGAATTGCTCAGCTATCATTTTCTGTGTAACACTGAATTAAAGCCTTTGCTCAGATTGAATAGGATTTCCAAGACAAATCTGATAAAATCTTGAGTTTGTGCTTTGTGGAATTGGCTTAGTTTTCTTCATCTTCTGATTCTAAGAACACAAAAGAGAATTAGCGTTTATTACAATTTGTCAATAAATTCAGGGGTGTGTTATGACATAGGATATAAAGATAAAATAAAGAAGTCCTACTGTACATCTAGGAACAAATGTAACATATGAAAAGCAATAGTAGGTGATACGATGAGATTAAGAGGAGGCATCACTATAGGTATCAGATATAGATCTTTTCAGATTGTAAACGTTGCCCTAATGGAATTATGCCGTAATCTTATCCTGAAGAAAGATGGTACAGAAGCATTAAGACACAAACACACACACACATAAATATTATTTTTTCCAAATATTCGAATGGTAGTGTTTTGCAGCAAGATTCTTTATTTTTTTTAATTTTTATTTTTTTAAATGACATGCTTTTAAACAGCATATCAGGGGAATCTTTAAGACACACACACGTGTGTGTGTGTGTGTGTGTGTGTGTGTGTGCGTGCGTGCGTCCGTGCGTGTGTGTGTGTGTGTGTGTGTGTGTGTGTGGGTGTCTTAAAGATTCCCTTGATATGCTGTTTAAAAGCAGGTCATTTTAAAAAATAAAAATTAAAAAAAATAAAGAATCTTGCTGCAAAACACTACCATTCGAATATTTTGAAAAAATACAAAATACATGGGCAAAATCAAACTACTGAAATATTAAAATACAGTTCAAATAAATGTATCACCTCACCACGACAAATTGCCAACTTGTTGATCTATTGAGTAATCTAAACTTCCAATTCAATTTGGATATTCCCGCACTGTTTGAAAATACAACAGCTATTGTGTTTGTTACAAATTCTAACAAATAAACTATTCTATAAATACGAGAATATTTCAAGAAACTCCAAGCATGCCGTAGTCTTTTTTAGAATTGTCAAATTATGTTTGCAGTAATATTTATAATTAATTAGATTTTAATGTACTTGACATACTGTAGGAACGTTACAGAACTAGAGGTGCCTTTAAGAGTGCATATACATGAAAGATGTCAAGTATTTCATGCAATCGGATACGTGACCTTTGTTTATTGTTCCTGTTTTCCACGTATCTGCAGTTCCAACTGATTTGTTGTTAACCACAAACATGATGTACATGTGATTTGAAGAACGTCTGTTCTAAACTGTTTTTAATCTGTGTTCTGCTTTGGGTTTATGTTTTTAGGTGCATAAACTTCAAAATGCAATTTAATAGAGTAAATACTGTAAAGGCCAATTGATGTAAGGTGCTAAATAAAAATTTACTTTTTACCCACTAGGTGGCAATATTCAACTGCATTACTTTGTGATCTTTAAAACAGGAAAACATGTAGCATTGCTACTGTACATTACAAGACGGGAGCAGGGGTCTCCGGAGTTGAGCTATGTTCATTTCAGCTTTGTGGACCCCCTGCTTCAAGAGATGCTTACCTCAGTATGGGGTACTGGTATTTACAGCCAGGGAACCTGACAAAATGGCTGCTTAAATGTTCTGCGGCCAATTGGAAGCCGTGACGTCATCCCTTGTGGCTTCCTATTGGCCTACGTGATCAAGGTACTGCGCCCCCCCCCACCCCCACTCTACAGAAGTATGTCTGGAAATAGGGGGTTCCCGGAGCTGAAATTGACACAGCAGCTCTAGAGACCCCCTGCTTCAATCCTGTAATTAAAATTTTAAAAAAAGTTTTAAAAAATGATGTAGTGCTGCATGTTTTTACCCTTGTACAAAACTACAGCCTTGACCTTCTGAGGATAGGGTAAATTGTTCCATGCACTAAAATGTAGATATAGGAGCTAAACAAAGCAACAGTACAATTTGTTCAGTGATACTATATAAACTAAAGGGAAATGGGCAGCGCATATTAATTGAGCGTAGCATACACAGTAACAGTACTTCAAATTGATTAATTAAGCTTCCCCCTAGTGACATCCAGCTGAGATTTTTTAATGGAGGAAAGAGGTTCCACATGCTTCCAACCTGAACAAAACATTTGAATGACAGTGTTGCTTTAAATTAAGATTTCACATATGTAACGGGTTCCCCCCCCCCCCCCCAATCGCAGATACAGTGTGGGGGTGCAGGAAACATATAGTGTTACTCGGTGTTGTGCATTACCTGTTTGCTCACAGGAGGGCTGAGCTTCCGCCACTGGGAACCTGGGGCAATTATACTAGGGGTATTCACTTACGATGCAGCGCCTCCACCTGCGTTGGCTCCCACCAGAGGGGGAGTGGTTCCTCGCAGGACAAACAAAATAATCACATAGACAGCACGTATATTAACTAGTGACTTTACTAACATGCATAACAACTCATCATATTCATAATGACCCGTGTCCCTCTCACGAGGAGACACTAACCGCGACGTCTCGCCGGACGCTTCCCCAACACCAGGTGATCCCACCCAGTGTCCAAAGAACCCCACCCAATGTCCCGCACTCTTGCAGAGAGAGTCAATGGGTGACTGCGCAGTCACTATTTAAGCTAAGGGCCCGGTGGTGCACTTATGATTGTAGGTACCTGCCGAGCACTCCGGTGCTCGGGTCAGCAACACTTCACAAAGGATCAGTCGGGCGATGACTCCTTCTGATCCTCCAACCGAACTCCTGGCACGCGGACCGCCAGGGCGGTCCCACTCTGGAATAGTCTCTGTGGACCCCAACGTGGGTCCGAACCGCTTCACAGGAACAGCAGCAGCCGCTGTGTCCCTATCTATCTAAGTGGCACGCACTATACTATAGGCCGTCCCTATAGCACAGCAACCTGTAGTGGCTTTGGGGAAACTCCTAGGGGCCTACAGGGGGTTAATGACCTGTCCCACTCCCCTAACTCTCCGGGTCCCCTCAGCCTCACTAATACCTACGAGTCCCAGCGCCTACAGCAGCAAGCTCACTGGATGCTGGCAACCAACGTGCTGCGCAACAAGGTGCCTCACAGCACTGACAGTCGTGACTCTGACAAGGCTGCACTCTAAACTAAGGTCAGCGTCCCTATCTTGGGCCTCCCTCAGCAATTACCCACTACCCTAGTGGGGGGGTTGGGGCCTACCTGGGGTGTGGGTACCTATAGGGCCACAGGAGCGGCACTCGCTCCCCGCACCCTTCCTTCCCTCACAGCTCCCCTGCTCCAACTGACTAAACTGAGTGACAGGGTCCCTCTCTCTAGAGCAGTCCCTGGCAACACTCTCTCTCAGGGGGTACTTAGCTACCTCAGACCCTGGGGGTGCTGGCCTAGTACAGGGAGTCCGTGACTCCTGTACCCTACCTCCTTCCCTGGGCTGCTCGGTCTCTGACTGCCTAACGTGGCCTCAGCGCGCGAAATGTATCCACTTGCCTGCTGAGGCTTCCTAAGCCCTATTGGCTCCCTTGTGTCACATGGGGCATACAGAGGCTCATGGGATCTGTAGTCCCTGCTCAGAGCCTCTCCTAATAGGCTAGGGCTTCGCGGGCTTTCTATCCACTGCCCTGCGCCTGCGCCTGCGCAAGCTATAGGGGGCTGCCGTGACTCTCTCACTACCTTCCCTACTCTCGCGCGACTTTTCCCTAGCTCTGGGGCCTTACCTGCACCTGCGCGATCACTGCGCATGCGCGAGTCTGTCTTCAATGGTGGCGCCCTCTTCGCCAGCCGCCGGGACCTTAGAGACGCGACCGCAGCCCTAGCAACGGCCCGATCGCGTCCCCGGCAACTGGCCGCATGCGGGGGAAGCCGCGCTGCTCCCTGCTCCAGGCCCCACCCTTGGAAGCAGCCGTCGGGTCCTTCGGCACCCGCGACCGCGCTGCAACAAGGGAGGGGGGTCTCCAGGAGCCACGGGAGCTCCAGGCTACACATAGATAACATAACACTTTTAATCAAAGACTAATTTACACAATATGTTTTAAGGCCTGAGCAGTAAACCTTAAGAATGCCCTATTAAAGTAACTAGTACATCGCCGAAGCCTGTACTGCAAGGGCCCTATTGACATACCAGGTACACTCTGCCAGTCTTAGAGCTGTAATTCACCCAGGCACCTGATAAAGTCAGATTCTCCCTCAGGCCACAGGGATGAATCGGAGATGCCGGATGATAGGAGGAGCAACCCTCTGTTTAGATTAACGTGTGTTTGCATGCATGCATGTATGTGTGTGTACAACAATTCTGAAAAAATTATGAAGATTGTAGTTTAAAGCACAGAAAAACCTGGAGGAATTGCTAACAAATAACAGGATAAGAAAATATCAAATTGATACAAAGCCGTTACTGAGTAAATAACAAAAAATGAAAAACTACCAAGACTCAAGAATTGAATATGCAGAGCTGTGCAAGATGATTAGCAAGTGCATCTGAAGATGTAAGCAAATGTAACTGTGATATGGTAAAGAAGATCATTGAAGAGAACAAAAGCTTAGATGACAAATCAGTCACTTATGATTGGGAAGGATCAAATCATTGCACTCAAACAAGATAACAAATCAACAATAAATGACTATGCACTTATCATAAAGAGAGTTGAGGACTTCTACGTGAAATTGTACAAGAACACAGATACCACAGGATAATCCAGCAGAGTGTAACAGATGTGCTCGCCACAAACCAGGACCGGACGGTAGGGCTGGGGTGGGGATAATGAAACACTGACCTGGAGCCGCTAAGCTGGGTCCGGATTGCGGGTTCCATAGTCGTGGGTAGCCAGGTCAGGGCTGGAGATAGCAGCTTAGTCGATATCCAGGCTGGGGTTAAGGCAGGCGGCACAGGAGCGATGGTCAGGGTCACAGGCTGGGGCCGGTACTAGGGAAGTCCTCAGCAAACAGGGAAGGCAGGATAGGCCTCAGGAAAATAGAAATCTTCAGCACAGGGAGGTCTCAGGAACCTAGAAGGCTTCAGCACAGGGAAGGCCTGAGGAACAAAGAAGGCTTCTGCGCAGGGGCTTTAGCACAGGGAAGGCCTCAGGAACTGTGAAGGCTTAAGTGCGGGGCTTCAGCACAGGGAAGGCTTCAGGAACAGAATAGCCACAGGCCAGGCAAAGCAGAGGTGCTTATGACAAGCACAGGTTACAATGAATTGTGCTCAGCCCCTTCATGGTGGAAGAGGCTGACCCAAAATGGCAAGGAGAGACAATAGGTGCAGAGCTGCCCAGCAGTGAGCAACAAGGCAAGCTGCAACTCAAGTCGAGGAACAGGTGCAGCCAATCACTCAGGGGTGAGGGTCTAGGGAGAGGTTTGCCAGGAACCTCTAGAGCCATGTAAGAGTGAGTTGCAGTCAAACCCTGGACTGGAATCCTTACACAGAGGAAGAACAAGAAAAAATCACCAATTGTGTTCGATGCATCCAAGCAGAAAAAATGGCAAAGGCAATAAAATACATGAAGAATGGGAATGCCCTAGGAGAAGATGGAGTTACATCTGTAATATTGAAATAAACTGGGGATGAAGTAGAGAAAATCTTTGCAAAACTCTTTACGTGCTACGTGAACAGGAAAATTACAGAAAAATTGAGCAATGCCATAGTTCTCCTAATCCAAAAGAAAGGAGACAAAAAAGATCTTAAGAACTACAGACCTGTCTACTTCCAATCACTTATAAGATTTTTACAAAGATATGTACAGTGCTCACTAATCAAATGCAAAAGACCCTGCACTTTGTCCAGCCTAGAGAAAAAGCAGAATTTCAAAGTGGATTTGATTCTGTCTAAACCTCCACAGTTTTAAAGGCATTAAAAAGATAAAGCGCACATTGATCGTTTAAGGAACATTTGAGAATGTCATTACATCTATTACATGAAGATACAAGCAAGATAAGGATCAGCAAAGGAGTGTTAGGGCGACACCATGTCATCAAAGCTTTTTACAGCAACACTTGAATTGTTCAGGACATTAAATTGGGAAGAAAAGGGACTCAAAATCAATGCTGAATAGTTGAGTCACTAACGGCTTTCAGAATCAGAGAGCTCGCCAAACAGAATAAGAAGGTGGGCCTCCATATGAAACTTAGCATTACCAAAATGATGTTCAACAAATGTGTCAATTCTGCAAAGATGGAAAAAAATGAACTAGAACAAGTTGAAGTCTACTGCACCGACACACTTTATTCGAGCAAATACCCAGTATGTACCTGGCAGATACCTGGAATGCGCCGCTCCTCACCTCTGACAAGCCCCGTTGCGTTTGCCTTCCCAGCCTGGGTTCATGCCTGGCTGACGGGCGGCTGATCTGTTAAATGATAATGATTAGGATTTAATAGGCTGCAATGCTTCGCGTGTCTACCAGATGGCATAAATTCATGAATTGTAATGCAGTATATATATATATATATACTGTGCAGTATTGCAGCCAGCGGGAATAAAATGCTTCAATCCCTGCCTGGAAAATAACCCAATGCACTCTGGCAGAAAACAGTCACAAACCTCAATACACCCGGGTATACCCGAATTCGTGGGACTAGCCGAGCTCGAATAAAGTGTGTCGCCAGTGTAGGTCTACCATGGCCAGCAAGTATCAATAGATGGGAACCTTTCAGATGAAAGAAGATAAGATTAAGTGGATTTGGAAGAGGCAAGATTGGAGTTATTTGTTTACCTTCCTCTGGACCAATATACTGTAAGTACGGATATAGGATTAAGTATCTGTCGTCTAAATTTAGCATACAGTAGATTGAACTTGAAATACGTATGTCTTTTTTCAACCTCAACTACGAAACCATGAAAGATAATCTTACAAGGGAACCTTCTACTGTGCCTCAAAAGGAAAGTGTTTGGCCAGCATATCCTGCCTGTGCTCACATATGGATGGGAAACTTGGACCTAGAAGCCAAAATAATTGAGAAGCTTCAGACAAGTCAAAAAAAAGTACTGAGAGATGTCTGCTGTGTATTACTGGAAGAAACGAGAATAATGAATGAGCTCCAAACCAAACAATAAAAATTCTGTGACATCACAAGGGTGAAGAAATTAAAATGGCAGAAACCGAACATTTTGCCAGAAGAAATTACCAACGTTGAAGAGGGATGGTACTTGACTAGATCCCAAGGGATATCAAAAAAATCAAGACAACAACCAAAAATAAGATGGGAGGATGCAATAATTAAGTTTTAAACATGAAGAGCGGCTTGCAATTGCAGTACCTGGAAGATTATTGTGGAGGCCTTCATCCAGCACTGGATCGACGAGGGGTGAAGATGATGGTGACGGATATAGATGTAGATATTCCTCAAATCCTTATCTCACTGCCTCAAAGCGGCAGGAACGTGTCAACGGGTGTTCAGGAAAATGTATATATACACACACTTGTGCTGGTAGGTTTAGCCATACTATGAAAACTTGAACAATATACCCAGCTAAAGTGGGAAATATACTTCCCAATATGCAAATGAGGCCGGCATAGAAAATAAGGCTTCAATCCTCAAATATGGAACACACCAAAAAGCAATGGCCTCATTCTCTTGAGGTTGGATTGTCCCTGGGCTTGACAGCGTTCAGGAAGAAGGCATGAAGGCCGAGGGTGCTAAGAATTTCTGGGGGTTAATCAAAAGCTGTAATTGAAACCTAAATCTGGCTACTTACACATGTTGTTGACGTTCTACATTGAAGAAGCACTGCAAGAACCGGAAGAGTAACTTGAAAAGATTACATAGGATATTATTGGCCTTAGTGAAGTAAGAAGAAAAGATGAAGGCTGCATTGATCTTAAAAGAGATTCAAAGAGGACACTTCTATTACAGTGGAGTAGGTTTCATCATTAACAAGAGATGGAGAAACAATGTGGTGGACTATGAAAGCAAATCGGAAAGAGCTTCCAGAATCATCAAAATGGTAACTTATTCTCTCCATTTCCCCTTAGTGCCTCTCCTTTGCCCAAATAAGGGGGCAGCACTATTCTCATGCCCTGCAAAATTCACAAGGATGGTATTAATAGGTTAGTCTCCAAAATCAATTGTGGGTCAATCTTTTTTTGGAGGGGGGTGGGGGGTGTTACTTAAAGAAAAGGCATATTTCTGATTATCATAAGGAGTATAACTGCTTTTCACTGCACTAAGCATGCCAATGTACATGTCATAGGGGGGAGTAATCCGTTGCCACTCTGATCAGACGTTTTTTTAATTATGAGGGTAGCCCTAAATATGTAGTGGGTGAGTGAGGGTGGTGTTTAAGGGGTTAAAAAGGCTGCATTCAAGGAACAATCTTAACGTAAGAATCAAAATGTGCAGTTTATCAGTGTGTGCTACTGTAATACTGCTAGGGGACTGCACAGAGCCCTAAAAGGAGTATATAAGGATAGGCAAAACAATGCAGCAACACTCCAAATATAGTAAACAACAAAGATTATTTATATTGTCATATAATAAATGACATGTTTCACCCCTCTCTCGGGGGTCTTGCTCAGAGCCAGAAACCCCCAAGCGCAGGGCTGAAACATTGCATTTATTAAGTGAATAAATGAATGTAGTTATTTACTATAAAGATGCAGAGGGAGGTTGGCCGGGATCAGTCAAACTGTTCTGTTAGCAATAGTCTGATGAGCACAAGTATTTTGTAGCAGGGAGTGCACAATGTAAGAAGGTTGGGAAGCATTGCGCTAGAGAGTACTTTGTATGGGCCATTGAGGACATGCCTCTTTTGCGTTCAGCCCTGAAGGATTCAGGTATAAAGAGCCTTAAGCTGTCCTATTCATTTGAGGCCTCTATTTGGCAAAAATGTATGTCTACCTACAGATATATGGTATCAGTGTACCTCGGAGATCCAGGGCCATAACATTTTGAATTTATTTCCATGAGTAAAACAGGACATGGAGTCCAATCATGGTGCAACAGAAATATTCTGCAGGTATATCATATAATAAGTCCCATAAGCCACGGACATCAAAATACTTGATCCTGGGTATAAAAATGAAACAAAGCTGCTCCAAAGAAATTGACATCAATTGTCATCCCAATCTAAAGTTCATAATCACGTGACTGCCGAATATAGCTTAAATCCTAGAGTGGGATTTATAGGGTAATAGGGGGACACAACGCCAAAGGCAGACGGTCCCCTTTTAACCAACCACACTCAGATAAAGTCACTGAACAATATTGATGACACAGTCAGAAGTCAGCCAGTAATACCACAGTCCACTCACTATTAAATGTAGAGTGATGACAAACAGCAGGAAATCAGAGTAGGCGTGCATCCAGCTTGATTGGAGATCAGGAGAGAACAGCCTCTAGGGAGGAAAGTGGAGCACAGCGCAGGGACAAATGGCAAGAACCAGCCCACCATAGGTTAAAAACTAATTTATTGGTCGACAAGGGGAGACACCATAAAAAGGAGCAACCACCCACTCTGACGCGTTTCGGGCTAGGCCCTTTGTTAAAGAGTATGCCCCAATTACAACAAACACATACTTATATACACACACTCTAATTACCTAAATTAATCGCATCCTCCGGTATCGGTGACGTCAGCGGAACCAGCCGGGCATCTCGCGAGACTACCTGTCTAGCCGGAGCCCAAGGAGACAAATCAACTAGAGCATACTGCGCCACCTAGCCTGGAGGACACGTCAATGCAGGCAACAACAGATAAATATGTGCCGATTGTGTCCATAACCGGAAGTGACGTCACGAGGAACAATCCTAAATCTCACGAGACTCCCAGACTCACTGGTGTCCCTAAGAGACAAGGAATAACCCCACAGCGTCATCTACCTCTGAGAGGACCCCAAGACACACATTAACCTACACATATACAAAGGCAGCAATCTCACATTGCCATAGAGACCATGATAACATATGTCTGTACAGTAAAGACATAACGAACTCATAGGAAAGTGAGAAAAATATGAAAAGAAACTAAATAAAAATATAAAGAACAAACTAAATACAAAAAAATACAATATAAACACAATATGCTGAATATGTATATGTATAGGCCATAACGAACCCTTATTGCTTGAAAAAATAAAAGTAAAAAGGGATAGAAAACGGTAGTTGACAGAGAAACATATATTGATTAAAAACTTTGATTGAAAATGTATTATATATTAAACTATTAACAATACTGACAAAAAGTCTCTCTGTATAACCAACATAGAGACGGATATTTTATCCGACCGTTTCGCGACTACACAAAACATATATGTATTTACTATAAATAATTGTTTAGTGATCTCAATGAAAATGATCATAATAAATGTATATAATCTATAAGCGCTAAAGATATAGAACCCGATACTATAACATATATATAATGACAAAATAGCAAATGTTCAACAACCGTATCACAATCAGGAGAAAGAATAAACAGCAATATGCTCAGCGAGGGATGAACACCATAATCACTGGGACAAAAAATGCTTAAGTTCCCAGTCCGTGTTCATCCCTCGCAGAGCCATAGATCCCAAAGAATGTATCCGGAACATTTCTCTGCGGTTAAGGATATTCTCCCTATTTCCCCCTCTGACGGGTGCCTTGATAAACTCAAGGGCAGAAAAAGAAAAAATATTAATCCTGCCAGAGGGACACGCAGAGAAATGTCTAGAGACAGGATATTTATCATCCTTCTGTTTAATAGATCTCAAATGTTCTGATATCCTTTGCTTAAGAGGGCGTATCGTCCTCCCTATATATTTACTGCCACAGCCGCATTTCAACATGTATACGACATAATTGGAATTACATGTGATCAATGATTGAATCCTCAAATTTTCTCTAGTGTAAACATTTTTTAGACTTTTAAGTGGAACTGCATATCTGCACATATTACAATTTCCTAATTTCTTAAAACCTCTAATCCTAGAAGTAACATTAGTCTTACCACAGGTCTGCAATAAACTTGGTGCTAGATAATGTCTCAGGGTCTTAGCCCTTCTAAAGACAAATTTTGGTGGTATATGAACGTATGTCTTAAGTTGTTCATCAAGCTTAAGTACATTCCAGTGTTTCAGAATAATGTTACGAATTTGTCTAGACTGTCTACTATAAGTAGATATAAATAAAGGTGTAGAGTCCTTGGAAAATCCATCTTTTGTTCTCTTATTGGACCTTAACAAATCCTTCCGGTCCATGAGTACACTGAACGGTATGACATTTTAATGCGATGTCTGAGGTCAGTGATTTTTATATTTTTGTAATACATTTACATGGTTTACAATGTAGATTCCTAGTTAGAATTTTTTTGTTGGGGTATTTTATTTCTGAGGGTAGTTTTGCCTCGCAAATAGTGGCATGCATCTTATACATTCAGCCCTAATTTTTATGAAAGGATATAAAGTTTGGACAATATGAATACAATTAGCTTTTTTTTCTTTTCATATTCATATCATACTGTGGTCACATGATATGAAATTCATTAAAAAAAACACGCCAATAAAAATCTCAACTGTGCTTAAAAAAACAAAGAAAGGTACAAAGAAAGTCTAAGGAATCATGGTTAAATACAGTACATGAATAACAAAAATATGAAAAACTTTACTTGGCCACATGTGGCAAATATTCTTGGCAGTAAGTAAAAGACAGTTTAAATATTATGGTATGGTTCTAATTTATTAAACTTATAATGATTAGCTACAGTATGGTAAAGAAAACAGCAGTTTCACTTTGATCCAAAATTGTACTGATTGTCTCTACATTTGGTTATTAGACAGAAATGTTTGGAAGGCAAATAGAGTTGTGGTTTCCTTTTTAGGAGATGTGTGCAGAGGTTATTCGAACAGGAGATGTTTTAGGGGAAAATAAACGTGGGCTTTTATTAGCCACAACTTTAACGCAACCCGGCTTATGATCAGCCAAACAGGTTTAACAGGAAAATAAATCAAACAGGCCAAGGCCCATAATATAGTGTGTGCGGTCGTGCGCGTGCGTGTGCCTGTGCGAACGCGTGTGCACGTGCCGCACACTTTTTGTGTGTTTGGTGTCAGCGACACAGTGAGGTACTGTGTGTGTGTTACATTTATAATAAATAAATAAATACATTGGAATAAATTCTTTATTAACATTGTACATACACACAGACATACACACATACACACATACATTTCAGCGGCGGTAGCGGCGCAAAATCTTTATTTTCCTCATCTTCCGCCCTGTCGGCCGGTTCCACGCTCACTGCCGTGTGCGCGCGCAGCACCATTATAGAAAAGCTGACTAACCTCAGCCAACTATAACTGCTGAGCGCGCACGGCGCAGCAAGCGCGCCCTCTATAGAATAGCCCTAACTCCTGTTGGGAGCTCTCACTACACCTCTCCATACACCCCATCAATGTGTTTGGGAGCTAGGCACCTTACCAACAACACATATAGCAAACAGAGTGGAAATCACTTGCCTTCGGCTCGGGTAGGGTTCTGTAAATCCTTGTGCAGGGTTTCTCTCTGCAGCGGTCCAAAGTTCAGTAACTTCCTAACCAGAGAGATCTCAGTAATGAGTCTCTGTAGGTTTTTATACAACTAACGAGTTATCTGAGGAGATTAATAAAGATAGTCTTCTTTGGGATTAACCTCCTCAGTGCTGTATCAGGCTGTGTAAACAGAATTTCCGTGTCTCGCTATATGAGCAGGAATCCCCCCTTTTACAGCATTCCTGTAGATAATACTGGCAGACAGAATCATGCAGTAGGTCTTAGACTAAACTCGATTGATCTTGTATATAATATCTAGAACCCAGTAGAAAAGAATACAAAAAAGAATGGTCTGCTGGTCTGCTTCCTGATGGATATTTAGAGAACAAAAATACAAACATTATTTCCCATAATAAAGCAAGATGTGTTATATTACCTTCCTCTGCATTTTGCAGCCACTCAACAAATTTCTTCATCTGGTCAAGAAAGATGCTCTTTCCTTTCGCAACGTGTGCTTCTTTGTACCACTTCAAAATGGCTTCTTCACTCAGGACATCGGCTGCAATTCAGAACAATTATTGCAAATGTGAACATAGTTATGTAACTCAGAATGCATTTTGACACCATGTATCACTACTGCATTAACAGGTCAAGCAAAGGGCACACCTTGGGTGAAAATAAACAATCACATTTAGGAAAATCACAAAATCGGAGTTACCGTAACTTGAGAAAAGATTGTCACAGCACGCACACACAACACACCCCACACACACACACACACACACACACACACCCCCACACACACTACACACACACCACACACACACCACACACCCACACACACACAACACTGCTTCAATACAGCAAAAATATGTGTTTATTCTTCAATATCCCTTTAAGAAGACAAGTCATCTTTATATCCCCTAAAATAAAATAGCAAAGATCAGTCATAGTTTGTAGGCTATCAACAAGGAAATGAGCCAAAGAAAAACTAACTGTACTAATAGAATATTATAGAGGTCCATTTTATATATGCAATTTTATTGTTCTTGTAAAATGTACAACATTGTTTCATTACTTTACTCATGATCTACCGGTGGCCTGGACTTTTGGGTCACAAGTACACTGTCCCCTATATTGGATTACAAACTTCAACTAAAGACATGATGGCCCTCTCCCAACATGAGGATAGTTGAAGCCGAGCACCCCAGGACATGCAGGGTGATCCCAGAAAGTCTAAGCAGACCCTGCAACAATTACGGTTATGGACCATGTAAATGTGGGTTTTCTACAAATAAGAGACCCTGATGAAGAACGGAAACGTTCGAAACAAGTCCATAGCACAGCTGATCTTTGATCAGAGTCTGCCGCAGTGCATGATGGAGCCTTTCTGGAGACACGACAGTCTCCTACATGCTGAGCCTCCGCGCTGAGACACAACCCGGACGTGCAGAATCGCCAACAAATATCAAACCAGTTCCAGCACACAGACATTGAAGTTGGCGAACACCACACTACCCCAGCATCTCTTCTGATTCAAAGCACAGTGAACTGCGATCCACTGACTTAATTTTACTTAATTGTAAGTTGCTACTTACTTTTTATTCTTGCTTAATATACAATCATACTTCTGGTGCACTCTGTGTTTCTTTCTTCTTTCTACAAATAAGACTCAAGCCAAGCAAACTCATTTATTTACTACTTTCCTGCTGAGAGAGCAGCTTCTGAATCTCTACACAATTGTTGCTAAGAACGTGAACATTGCTGGACACTTGCACTGAGTTTCCTCATCAACGATCTGGCATCCACTACTGCCTTTGATGCTATGACAGCTCTGTTGTGGTTAGGAGCAGACAGCCCCCTCCCCTCTCTCCCGTGTTTTCCTTTTTGGATTCTGGGCCCGGTTGGCCCCATTAGGTTTCCACTTGAACCATGACGTCACCAGGAGTTCAAGCAGTGAGGTTTTTTGCAGGTTTTCCAGGAGTCACTTTAGGGTATAAATATGTTCACAGTTGTATCACAGTTGGTGCTCTTGATAAAAGCTCCATTGGAAGCCGAAACTTTGAGGAATTAATTTCACCTTTGGATCTTGGAGTGTCTGTCCTTTTTTCTCATATCAGATGTGCTGCCTTGCTGAAACCCTTACAATCTGCATCCTATTACAACTTTATTTACACATACTGTATGTGAGTGCCTTTTTTCTGGACTGATTATATATATATACACACATTATATCCTAAATATTTGTTTCTTTATTGAACAAGCAGAATCCTTTCTTTTAAGATATTTTAGAAGAAGCCAACATCATGACAGCACCTGAGGCAACAACGGAAATGTCTCTATTAAAGCATGGATTCAATTTCAGGCAATACCTACACATAAAAAAAAAAAAGATGTAGGCAGCATAATGGGGGAAGAATTTCTACAGGACAATATAAGATGTTTAGCATTATGCTGAAAGGAGTGAAAGTACCGTTAAATTGTCCCAGTTTGTGTTTCCTGTTGTTATGACTGATTCTCTATTTAACTATTTATAGAAAATCTGCTATTAAAACCTATGTGCCAACCTACCACAAGCAGTGAATGTTTCTATGGCAACATGATCTGTAAATGAAAAAAGGGCCACCACGTGAATTGCAGAGGTGCGCACATTTTTCTGTTTGCGCCCTCCTGTTGGACCCCCATGTCATGTGATGTCCATTGCCATAGAAACGCGTTGCCATTTGACGCTGCGTTGTGGTTGTGACACGTCACCAGAGAGCCGCTGAGAGCAGTTAAGAGGGAGTTTTTCAGGAATAATCCTGACACAGTTTAGGAGTTCTTCCTCTCCGCTTCTGTTCCTTGTCTGTCCGCAGAGTGTGCTGCTGTTTCCGTCTGATCGTAGTTTTCCTCTGTCTCCTCTTGGGTACTCTTGTCTTCTGTCTCTGCCTGCCTTATAATTTCCTGTTTCCTGCACGTTTTTGCCTTTCCTTGTGTCGAGACTCTTTCTGCCCTGTCCTGTTCTGTTCTGTTTCCGTTCCTGTTTGAGTCCTAGTAACATTATTAAAGGCCCTTGATTATGAACTAGCTTGTCCCTGTCTTTGTCCTGCTGCCCAGTCCTGCTCATCTGTCCTGTTCCTGTGTTCCAGGCCTGCCACCCCGACAGCCTGTCACCCTGATGATCCTTGACGGCCGCCTGCCTGGGTCCCCAACAATGTCTCTCGCCACCTGCCCCTGCTTTTATGGCCATCGAGGTCCTATCCGCTCCTGGAGTCCCATAAAGCAAAGGCCATAGCTTGACCTTGCCGGAACTGATCCTCTTCCTGCCCGCTTCAGCAGACCCCTTTCTCATGTTTTGGGGGAAGATAAGTACTTTCTTGATGTTGGAAAATCCCGTTCAGTTATTCTAAAAGTTTTTTGCTGCAAAGGATTTGGCATGATTTTTTTTTGTGCCACTTTGTCCTTGAGAAGAATTCTCTTTTTAAAGAAAAATTGCTTTTCCTGCAGTACCTGTTTTCGCCACTTCAGACTCAGATTTTGTTTCCCTAGATAAAGCTGGTCTCTTTCTCTGTTTACCCTGGTTGGACCCCTGCTAGGGCTCCATTTCAAAAGACAAAAGTAATTCCCAGTGTTTGTTTTTCACTGTGATTCCTGCAATGTGATATTCTTATGCCTGATTCTAAAGTTTCAGGTGTAACAGCAAGTTCCTCTGTCTATGATTTCCCCAGCAATTTATAATATTTCTATGACTGATGCTAAGGTCTAAAATCTAAAAGTCAGCTCTCCTATCTTTTGTCTCACTGTTATGCATGGTATTTCTGTTGTTTATTCCAATGCTTCTGCTTTAAAGACACATTTCCTCTTTACTGGTTTTCTTGGGGAGGTTGGTTTCCCTATTTCTGAATCGAGGCTCCCACTTTTAAAACAGTCTTGAGCAATACATGTAAACACAGTACCACTGATTCTTCAGGGCTTCTTAAAGTAAAGAGAAAGAAAAAGATAAAGGAGGTTCTCCAGTTACATTGGAAGTTGCAGAAGGAATTAGACCCGTCAACATCAGGAAAGCCTGCGTTAGAAGGGAACAGAGATATGCTGCAGCTTAAGATGACTAACAGAATTGTTCCAGGAGTAATGGAAAAGAAAGAGGATGCTTTTAACCAAGTATGATGGAACGGCCTGTAGGCGAGGTCAGAGAAGATTCCACACATGCATTTATGGGTAAACCATATTAATCAGTGGTTTTATTTTCCACAAAAACAACTGAATATTAGGTGCATTGTCCCTTTAAGAAAAAACATAAATAATAAAAGAAACACTTATTCCCTTTAGGGAAACTAACTGTACACTCTGGTACCTTCCTATCTGGGCTGCCAGCTAAGCTGGTTACCAACCCCAAAACATATAAAACAGTACCAACCAGGGAACCATATAGAAAGTCTTATCTGTGTGTTCTGGTCCGGCATCTCTGATTTCTCCAGGCACTTAAGATGCAGGCGGTGAAGTCCTGCTGCTCCCAGTAAGTCTTTTGCCCTATCTCATTACAGGCGTCGCTGCTGTGTGGGGATTTGGGTTCACCACTGTTGTCAGGCAAAACCCTCTGGTCAACAAGCCTGGATCCCTGTGGGTGGGAGCTCTGTTATCTGTGTTACTCAACAGACACCAACAGGGACACTGAAAAGCAGCTACTTCCTGCCTTGTATCCCCTATTCAATCAGGACTTTGACACATCACTTGCAGGAAACACATAGTTCAGTCTGCTGCCCTATAAAGGGAGTTTAACTCATTTGACTCCCTTACACCAAGGTAAAGATGCCTTAACTCAGGTACTCCAATCTGCATGGAATAAGATTGATTGCCTCTATGGATGACTTGATAAAGAGCAAGAGGCCAAGGATGCACTACAAAAGTGTCTGTCCACAGCAATTGGTAAGTGCATAATCCAGGAGAAAGAAAAGCATCAGTTGGAGAGTAGGAACATATGGGTATTAACCCTTGGAGTACCGAGTCTCCAAACCACAGGAAGGTACAGAATCTGCAATCTTCCAATATACTTTGGAGCTGACACCACTAAAATAACAACTTATGCAGTATTGATGGAGGAAAAGCATTGATGATACAGGCAGTGGGCTGGTCAATCCTTAGAGATACAGCGGAGCCTCTTCAAAGAAAAAACCCTGAGGTAAATCAAAAACCGGTGCCGTTTAGCCTCATAGCTGCCTGATAAAAATATGGCTTTAAGTATGTAGTTCGTTACTCACGATACCCGGTCTGCAAGCTGCTCAGAATGCTCCGGTGGCCATCTTTGCTTCCTCGTGGTGTCGGCGTGCTCCTATCCGGAAGTGACGTAAGTAGAGAGGGGATTGGTAACCGTGGTCACAGCACTCCACACAACCAACGCTTGAAAAAGTAAAAAACTTATTACATGCTACAGATGTACATACAAGCACCCACTCTGACGCGTTTCGTCTGTAAAAGACTTTTTCAAAAAGTCTTCTACAGACGAAACGCGTCAGAGTGTGCTTGTATGTCACTGTAGCATTTAAATAAAGTTTTTTACTTTTTCAAGCGTTGGTTGTGTGGAGTGCTGTGACCACGGTTACCAATCCCCTCTCAGTTGGAGAGTAACATGGTGATCATGTCAATTAAGCTGGAGAATGCATATGCTGATGCTGCCAAGGACCAGAATTTCATGGATCAAGTTGGAAGCATCTCAGAAAGAAGATCACAGGCTTGGTACCGAGCTGGAAGCCTCTCAGGAGAGTATTCATCACTTTGAGAGGTGCGTTCATGGAAAGAGATTGTCAAAGATTTAGCAGTAGTTTAGAAACTGTAAACCAAAAATGCAAGAATCTGCAAGAAAATAATTCAGTTCTCTCTGTGCAGGTGAGTGATGGAGACACGAAACTCCATGAATTAGAAGAGGAGAAGAGGTACAAGAAAAAATTCAAGGATACAATTGGCACTGGAAGAAGCAGGGGGTGCCTTGCAAAAGGACAAAGGTAACTCCCTATGTTTCCAGTTAGAACTTTCTAAAATCAGAGCAGACTCTGAAAAAAAGAATAGAAGCATCCTAACGTTTCAGAGACTACAGAGACCTCATCCAAGGAAGGCTAGAGAGACAGCGTTATCTGCACAAACGCTCCACAGCTGTCAACATACAGGCCGCCTATAGAGGGATGAACATTCTTCAGCTTTGTTGCCAGAATAAAGCAGCCTGCATTCTTCAGTCAATCTGGAGAATACAACAACAAAAGGAGGGAATATGAATATGTGAAACAATGTGTGATTGTACTGCAGTCAAATGTTAGAAGGGTTCAGCAACAAAGACACTACAGGAATATAAATAAAGCTGCTTGTGTGATTCAGTCCAGATACAGATCCTGTGTCCTAACCAAGCAAGCTGTGAGTTCCTATAAGCGCATTCGCTATGTCAATAAAGTTATAAAGTCCTGGTGCCTTAAACCATTATTAACTCCTTTACTACAAGCCGGCACAGACTTACCTAGAGAACCCTGAGATGCAAAGGTAACTGCTAAGCTAACACCTTTCTGAGCAAGGGTAGCACGGTACCCCCTGGGCTACTAATCTGCACTGCCTAACAGATATGCCCTGGAACCAGCGCAGGCAGTGTTAGGGTTAAGTCCATGCTCCTTGCTACTGCAGTAAATGACTCCCTTGAGTGACACGTGGGGTTGGGCCCAATACCTGGTACTGCCCTATCAGAGGCTCAGACCTAGGATCCTCCCCTGGGTACAAAAGGGTCTGCAGCCTAAATTTAGTCCTGTTCTCTCTTCTGTTTTGTGAGAATTGGAAGTGTGGAGCCAGTGCTCTGATTCACCTTCCTTCCCCTCCCTCAGTGAAGTGGAAACATCTACACCATACATCACAGGGAGTATGGGAGGCAAGGATAGACCTTTGGGGCCTCAAGACCTAGGGGTTGAGTCCAGGGATGAGTCCTGCGAGCTAGGCTCTGATTCAAATAGAAACATGCAAACTGCAAGGGATAGGAGAAAGTACTGCCTATGATAGTCATCTCATCTCCCATGCAAGAGAGGTACAATCTGCTGCAATAAAGAACCAGTTATACCATTGCTAATGTGTTTTCTATGAAGGAAGGCCTGTGGGGGGGTTGGTTACCCTTGTTTCTAATATGGTCCCTGAAGGATGCATCGAGAAGAGAAGGTACTAAGCACCAAAAGCCTGTCCTGACAATCCCCACTGCCACCGGCGGATGCTCTGAGCCTCCTGTGAGCCAGGCACCGAACAGGTAACCGCAGAATATCTCCCTTAGGGTGGGGGAAGACAGGGTTACACAGGTAAAACCCTGTCAATGCACAAAGACTATTCTATCTATCTAATTTTTCACTGTACACCCTATCCTTCTACTGCCTGGGGGGAGGGGTGGGTACTACATACCTTTGTAAAAAAGTACTACAATCTTCTGGAAAGCCTTCATGAAGTGGATGTTGTCATAACAGTATTCCTGAACCTTCTGCAGTAAGATCAGCTCAGACTGGCCTTGAGTGCTGAACATAGCCAGCAATGGTGCATATTGCTGGAAGACATGGAAGTATAAGAAAACGTACAGGATGTCTGTTTTCCAATGATCCTTTACAAACTATAAAGATTTTTGTGCACTTACTTTGCTGTCAGCTCCTACACAATGGTTAATAAAGTAGACAAATCCTGCTTCCTGATTTCCTAGATAAAACCAGGTTACAATTGCAAAGTGTCTGCTATTCTTTATTATATTAAATTATATTATTTCTATAGGGCTCCTTCTTGAAAACATGTACTGTATACCTATTCAATCTGATAAGCTATTTTTCAGACAAATATTTCACACCTTTCCATTACAACACCATCACTGCTGTGCACGATGAAACAGGTCAACTGCTGTGCACCAATAATTGTGCACTTAAAACCATGGAATTTCTTTGTCGATCGCAGTTTACAGAACAAAGGCCAAAATTTGAAGCATTGAAGGTGCTAACCAAATTTCTGTGGTCTGGATTAGAACAGTTTAATAAATGTATAAGCAGCAATGCAAGTTACTATATTTAGAAAGCATTTTTCATGGAAACATTCAACAACCTTTTTATACTGCATAAGGCGATTTCATATTTTTTATGCTGAGGCTTTCAGCATATTTCTGCTTTATCTTTTAAATGCTTTGATAAAATAGCTGCTGTTCAAACCTTTTACCAAAAAATAGGGCTACACTAGTGGAATCATTCACTGCATGATGTTCATTATATAGAATGCCCTCCCTGACATACCCTACATACTGTATCATAACCTCACAGACATTGCCATTCCTTTCAGCACAGTGAAGCAACCCACTTTCAAATGCTTGAGAGCCTGTTCTGCAACCAGCTCCTCTTTTTTGTTCCATTCTACAGCATTCATGATGCAAGTCCACAGGAGTCCAATCACTGCTGTTTCTGGCAACTCATTTCGCTTCATTTCTTCTTTCACATAGAGCACTACCTGTGAATAGTATTGTAGTCAGTGCAAATTACAGTCAAATCACAGGAAGAATAGGCATGGCAAGCTTTTCAAATATGTTTTTTTTTCAGTACTCACATCCCACTTTGAACTTTTTTCCATTGTTACAGAGCAACATAAAATGCCCCAAATGTCTTTAATGTAGAATTTTCAACCACATACAATGGAAATAACTAGTAGAAAGGCAAGTGAAAACCTTGAAGAGTCAGCATGACTCGGGGGAGTATGCTGTATACTCCTATAATCATATTCTACTAAAATCCGAGGGACCTTTGATACTGTGAATGAATGAGACGGTTCAAATTACAGTTAACCCTGCCAAATACTTTACACGATACTCCAATAAAGTGAGGCTACATTTTAATGAGGGAGACTGTCCTTTCAGTGGAGTTGGAAAAAAGGCTGCCCACTTTCTAAGGATCTTCCTGTCTTCAACCTTTGGTACAGGAATAGAAAGTTTCTAGGGGAGGAACAACAGAGTTATGAGGTTAATAGAGTGATGTGACAGAAGTGACAATAGTGACAGCTAATGAGAACGAGTTATACAGTACTTGGAAGAAGGAGAGGAAAACACTACACAGAGAAGTGTATAAGGGAGGGGGGAGATGTGAGACAAGATGATTATCATCTGACAATTCAACTGAAGCAATGAAAAAAGAAAACAGCGACATATATAAACTTTTATACATCCTAGTATACTATTGCACAAACAACTCATCTTTCTACTGCTCCCATAACCATGCTCTAATGTGCAACCCTATGCAAGTGAAGTAAATTAAAGTTGATAACATGTAAGTGGAGTAAGGTTGATACAATGACACATAGGTATCAATAACGAAACTGATGCTTTTATGATGAACTTAATGTTATAATGCCCATGTGAACATACATATATATATATACAGTGTTCGATAATCCTATACATCTACACGCCCGGGGTGATTGGATTTAACCTCCGGGCGAGTAAATATTGGCCCAAGCAGCACACGTGTTTGTTTTTTTAAATTTCCCTGCTCGCGCTGAAATTTTCCCATGCTTGCGCTGAAAAAAAAATCCCCCTACCTGATAGCTGATTGGCGTGCGCTCCAGGCTTTGTGGGCACGCGGCCAGGCTCTATATGAGCCCGCCCCCAACGAGCGGCCATTTTTTCTGGCCAGAGATCTGTTGGAGAGTAAGTACTCTCCAATCCTCCATCTTGCGGCCCCTCTGCTCCTTCCCTGCAAGCCAAGGAGTTCCCCCTTACTCCCGGCTTCCCGCGCGGGGCAGGAGATGGTAGTGAGGGTGTTCCCCCCTTCTCTCCCTGGTCCCGGCTTCCCGCGCGGGGCAGGAGATGGTAGTGGGGGTGTTCCCCCCTTCTCTCCCTGGTCCCGGATTCCCGCGCGAGACAGGAGATGGTAGTGGGGGTGTTCCCCCCTTCTCTCCCTGGTCCCGGCTTCCCGCGCGGGGCTGGAGATGGTAGTGGGGGTGGTCCCCCTACTCTCCCCAGTCCCCAGTTACCCCGGCTTCCCGCCGATCCCCGCGCGGGGCGGGAGATGGTAGCGGGGGTGTTCCACCCTTATCCCCTTGGTCTGCGCTTCCCCACGGTCCCGTGGCTGTCCGCGCAGGACGGGAGATGGTCGTGTGGGGGGGGGGGGGCGAGCGGGGCAGTGGTGGTGGTGTTCGGTTGCGCAGCCTTTCCTCTCTTCTTCCCCGTGTGTGTGTGTGTGTGCATGGGAGAGTGTGTGTGTGTGCATGGGAGAGTGTGTGTGCATGGGAGAGTGTGTGTGTGTGTGTGCATGTGCGCACGTGTGTGTGTGTGTGTGTGTGTGTGTGTGTGTGTGTGTGTGTGTGTG